>MU968480.1:29969783-30249342 GCA_034641835.2 Pinus albicaulis
CCCTCTCTCTCTCTACGCACGACAAAGAAAAGAAACTATAATGTATTTCAACTATACAGTCCTTCCTAGACCTCACACACTAGGGGGGAAATGTTAACACTGGAAAATCACACAACAGAATATGACATTAATTAATGTCAAACCAAAGGATTTATAGGGCAGGAAGTGTTACAGGTCAAAATACCTCCTCATCAGCTCAGAGGAGAAGATAAATATGGAAGGAATACAAAAACCTAAACTAAACCTATTTCTGCCAAGGTAACGCCTCACTGTAACAACACAAGAGCATTATAACACACCTGATCAGTGAATAGGCCACGTTAGTGGCTAGGGCAATGATTTGTTTACACTAAAGGGCAGCATTACCTGTGTTTGAGTTTGAACGGGAAAAACCCACGGAGAATGATTTGAATTTCCAGCTTTTTCTCACAAGAGAGTCAGTACAAAAAGGAAACTACAAAGCAATAATCTCTTATTGGGCCTTGCCATAAACAAATGAACTCTCAAGGAAGGCAAAAGCATGGAAGTTGAGGAAACATCTTGGTTTTTTCTATTCAGAACTGGTGGAAAGATAAGGGCAATGATTGCTCTCTCCATCTCCTATAAAATGGAGTTGAAGGCTCTTGGTTCAAGGTCAAAGGATTGTCAAAGTTTTGAATACTTGTGAAGTAGAGATCATTGTTGTAGTGTGAAGGTCAAAGGTCAAAGAGGTTCATTGAGAAATTTTTGGTCAAGACATCACCACTTTGAGAGATAGAGAGACTGGAAGGCTGAGGAGGGCTTGGTACAACCGACGATTGTAATCATCATTTTTATAAATCAACAGAACTGTATCTGTTTTTTCCATTCTATGCGTTGATATTGTCATTATTATTTAATCACTTATATATCAATGAGATGAATGGCTTAGATGTGCATAGTTTAAATTTCTATTATATATTGACTTAATTGATAGGAAATGTATGTTATGGTAGAGATTACACGGGTGCTTTAATTGATTGCAGGGTCAAGATTTGGAGCTAGTGAAGGAGAACTCCTACTTCGCTATTTAGTGCTCTCTAAAAGACTTCAAGATAATTAAAGAGGTAATCTTCCATCTTATTTTATCAAGTTTTTTTAAGTTAATATGAATATGTATGTGCCATCTTTGTGAACTATACAGCTAATCTTATTGTCTGCCTCGGGCACCGGAAAGCCCTAAGAGGGATATTCGATAACCAACAACTCAAGAATTTTAACCTATTGTAGAATTGGCGACTCCACTGGGGATTTCCCCATAGATTCTGGAATATTTATTTCCTCCTTTCTTCTTTCTTCTATTCACAGATCCTTCTGACCAGTATTTATGCCTAGTAGACAATTCAAAAGCTCACAGAGTTCAATCCTGTTTCTGTTTGACCATTTGAAGAACTTTACCTTGGCTAACGCTACCTCTATTGGTTTTCCAGTGCATTATAACATGGGCTCTGCTTAAATACAGTGCATTAGTCTCTGGATTAACGTTGTCTTTACTCACAGATAGTGCGTTACTCAGCCAAAATTTGTTGTTCACCCCTGTGATTGTGTTTTGGTTGCAGAGTTTTTTGGCCATCAGTATCTCTCCTTGACTGAATCCCTGTGCTTGTTTACTAAGCTAGAACTTCTGTTTGTTTGCTCCTGTTTGAAAAGTTAGTGTCAAAAGAATTTTCTTTTTAGAGAAGAATTTTTTTTTTAGTTTTTCTGCATCCAGCTGAGGTTATTTTGAAAATTTTAGTTCATAGACTGTTAAGAAGAGGTAGATAGAAGTCTGAATCTTTAAAGTTGAACTATGCTATTTGAATGTTAGTGCATGGATGTTGAAAAGAAAATTCTCCTTGTAGAAATACTCTTCATTGAATTGAATATTTAGAGCATATTTTTGCATGGTTTCTTGAGTCAGAGTCTCATTACATTTCATACGTCCACTCCCCCTCCGCAATACTAATAATCAAGTACACTAAGAATCATGCGATAATAAAATCAATCACATTACTCTTTTTGAGCTCACACCAATAGTAGTTTAGACTAGGATCTTGGGTTAGGAAAAGTGAGAAAATCACCCAAGATCTCAAAACTTGAAACTAGAGTCATTAACGAGCGAAATCCTACTGCACTCATATTATCAGGACCGTTCCTTTACCGGAGCTCAGCGCGAGACAACACTTGGGTGCACAAGAAGGTAGCCCGCCTTCGACTACATCCGGTGGGTGTGTTATATATTGGGGTTCCCTTCGGGGATGTCAAAACTAGATCAGGGATCTAGGTATTCTTCCCATATAGCATGGTGTCCTTGACCGTGGACCCCCCTGATGATGTCTGTGATTTGAGGTATCTTTAGTGGCCATACTTTTTAGGGACTTACAAAAGGTGACTGGGATGGGCTGTCCTAGTACCTGAAACAGACGGACCCACTCTGTCTTCGGTCTTTAGGAGGGTACTCGTCTTCACAAGAGTGCTTACACCTATCGTCTAAGGTTCGGGTGAAGCTCTAGAGTGATCGTAACTGTACTTTTGACCAACCCTCTTTGTATACTATTGTGATACTGGATTTCATCACCAGCAAATGGTAGTACTCAGACAAGGCACTCTATTCTGGCTGCTTGCTGATTGATTTTGGAGAGTCCTTTTCTCTTTTTTCTTTTTTAGGTGTGTGGTTACTATCATTGAGACTTTATAATAAATCACAATTTATTAAAATTTGTTAAAAATAAACAGGTCACCGTGGCGTCATCTGACCCACGCCGTCTGTCTCGATGAAAGCAAGGTCTACCTCCTCTGACTCTTAAGGAACAACTGAACCTTGGTGAACCCATGCCTTCTACGGAAGAGCAGTCTCCATTAACAAACCCTTATTTACACATAGCCTCATATTATATGGAATTTCTGGAGGACCCTTTCACGGAAGGTGTCGTACCTCATTACAATCCTCCACTCACTGATTCGTTGGGGCCTGTGATAGTTTAGATTCCACCATGCCAAGACATGTCTTTGGCCGCACAAACATCCATTTCACAACCGGCATCCATAGGGTCGATGCCAATGGCAACCATCCTAGGTTTTCCACCATCCTCCCTGTCAGTTGTCAGTTCTATGCCATCACTAGGTAACCCCAGCAGTCAACATATACCTAAGCCCAACCCTAGGGTCATCACAACTGTCAGTAGCTCGCCGAGTCCTTCGGGACCTACTCCTACCGTGACCATGTTGGGACCCACAACTGCTCCTCCCACGAGTGTGACTACTTCAGTTCCTTTTAGCAACCCTTTCGGTTGGAACCCTTTGCTGAGTTCGAACCCCTTGGCCACTATACCAGGGGGCAGTGTCACCAACACGCAAGTAGCAGGGAACATTTGACTTCCCCTTAAATCTATAAGACAAACTGGACAACCTATTGTTAATACTATTCCCTTAAGTGCTTCAAATATAGGTGTAGGGTCTATGCCGTTGCCGAACTATGCAAGTAGTAGCATGCCTCCGGGAAACTCTATTGCATCCATATGGACTAACCCACCCGAACCTCCATCTGGAATGGGAGGGCACTTTTATACTAGGGGCAACCAACTGTTTGCCTCGCAATACAATCTGCCCTATGGACAGCAACCATATATCCCTACCTCTCCACCTATAGGAAATTTTTATCAAAGTCCTACTTATCCTCCTGGTAACACATTGATGGGCAGACGCTATGGTCCAAATAGTCAGCCCATACTTCCTTGGTTAGATTCAGGGGAAATTCCACAATTACCATTTTTGGCAGCGCTGGAAATCCTCGACATCCATAAACTGACTAATGACCCCATCAATCACAACCCGCTCTGGCCTCCAGTACCGCATAATATTCCTTCTGACATCCCAAAGTTCGATGGGAAACAAGGGGACGACCCAGCCACAAACATCACTACCTTTCATCTATGGTCTATCTCTAATTCCATGGTGGATGATAGTGTCCGGCTTCGACTGTTTCCCCTCACCCTTACAGGAAATGCCGCCAAGTGGTATATTGAATTGCCACGTGCCGCCATAAACACTTTTGGCGCTTTAGCGATGGATTTTCTAAAAAAATTCCAATTACCAATCAGTTTTGAAATCGGAACGGAACTGTTAACCTTGCTGCACTAAGACACTGCCACCCACATCTCCGATCACATTCATGAATGGAGACGTAGGAGGAGGCTAGTCAAAGTGCCAATCCAGGATCATCTCTTAGCTAATTAGTTTTGTAAGTCTCTCTTACCCCACATCTCTAAAGACAATGGCCTTTCTGGTGCAGTTATAGAAGATCAATGCATTCGTCATGCCCAACATTTGGATTTAATCTATTCACAATCTGGCACACTATATGATTTGCTCCCCAATGCCCCTGGTAACCCAAATCCTCCAGCTACTCAGAAAACTGAAGCTCATGCCGACGGTCTCTTTGGCACAATCTCTGGTGTAGCCACAAAACAGTCTCGGGGGCAAGCCTCCCAGCCATCCTCGGCTGCCACCGCCCCTCACCAAACGACTACTCTTCCTACCGCTGAGGTAAATTCTGTGCAAAATTCACAAAAACCCAGTGGAAAGAATAATAAGAACAAGAAAAAGACATCTTCTTCGGAAGAGCAGTCGGACAATCAGAATAAACCTAATTAGAAAAATGATGCCAAAAATGACAAAGGGAAGGATACACCCATGAAATTTCCTTGCAAGATCTGTGTGGAGGACCACTTGACATACAAATTTCCTCAGCTGTAGGAATGCATCGATTTTATCACAAACAAGGATTCTAGGTGAACACCTATCGTTCTTCATAATCCTTTCCATAATCAACAGCAAAAAAATCAACACATGGTTGACAACCCGCCACAACCCCAGCAACGAGGCAATGGTGGTTCACATCCTTCCGGTGAAGGACCATCCGCCATTTATGGCATTAAGAGTGTTGAAATTCAAACACAAGCCAAGATTTATGGAAATCCTACCATAGATGCTCAAGAACCTGGTACTAGTTCAAATCCACCATCGCCCAACGATTTGCATATCGAACGGCCTACTGCTAACCCCGTGTTTCGTCCCCCCAAAGGAACACTTCGACGCATGACTCATAACACCTCTGCACGTGAAGCCCAAAACTACAACATTGTAGAAGATTTGGCGCAGGAACCGTCAGCTATGTCTACTCTCGAAATATTGCAAACTTGTCCATCACAAAGGAAAGCCTTGCTTTCAGCCATTAGTGGAATAGACCCCCAGGATTCCATGCTAGCTATATTTGATATGGAAAAATATAAAACTCGCCTCTCACACCAACTCGTATTCCAAGTGCAGGTTGTGTTGAAAGGGAGACCAATCCATCACACTGTCATAGACGAAGGTACTTCGACCGCCGTTATGTCACAAGCTTGCTGGCTCAATTTAGGTTCTCCTATCTTAACACTGCAGTCGAATTCCCTCAAACCTTTCGATGGCCATACATTCCTCCCAAAACGATACCTTTCTAACTTTCCCATCACTCTGCGTGGGAAAACGGTAACCATGTATGTTGAAGTCGTAGATCGTCATCACGACTATAATCTATAGCTTGGTCGTAGTTGGTCCTATGCCATGACCGCCATTATTTCTTCGGTCTTCTGACTCATCCTATTTCCATTGGATGGTAAAATAGTCACAGTGGATCAGTTATCATTTTGCACCCCTGATTATAACACATTACCAAGTAGCACTGTACCCCTAATAGGAGGCTTTCCTGACTCTTACATCATTATCGGTACTGGTCTTCTAAAGGCATCTTCCCTACTGGGTTGTTTTCCTCTCCCGCCGCCACAGATCCCAAACACGGTTGCAATGATATCCACCACTTTGGATGGCTCTATCGACCCATGGATCCTTTCAGCACCTTCAGAAATTGATTCCTACCGAGATCAGACGCCACTCTCACCAGCCGAGTTGGCCTACCAAGCCATCTAAATTACATCTGAACCCTCCACTACTATGGCTTCGACTAAAGGTACAAACCTCCCACCCATCACAGTTCTTTCTAAGGATCTCCTCAATGAATTCTTGCCTACAGACGAAGTTACTCGAGAGATCATGTCTCTAGAAGAATGACCTTGGGGAGATTTTCACCATCGCGCTTCGATGATCGACTCGGACGTGATAAAAACTGAAATCCCATCTTTTGACCCACCTGAGATGGTTCCCTCCACTTACACGACTGTTCAAACTATCGATTCAGAAGGGAACATGGGTAATCTTTATAAGACAATTCTCATTGATATCTTGGTCAAAACGGGTATCGTGGAAAATATTCAGATTGGAGCCAATTGCAATCATAAGGAAATTTCATGCTTCACATCCCTTTTCAAGGAATTCCGCGATGTGTTTGCTTGGTCTTATGAAGAAATGCCCGGCATAGATCCATCTATAGTCAAGCACGAAATCAAGATTTATGACAATGCCAAACCAATTTAGCAGCGACTCAGACCTGTCCACCTGCACAAAGCAGCCGCCATCAAAATTGAGGTAGAAAAACTTTTAAACGTTGGTTTCATCTATCCCGTTCCTTTAACGGAATGGGTTTCCAATCCGGTTCCCGTCGATAAAAAACAAGGCACCATTTGAGTTTTTGTTGACTATTGCGATCTGAACACTGCTTGTCCCAAAGACAATTATCCTATGCCATTCATAGATCAGATTTTCGATGATTGTGTCGGATGTGAATCGTTTTCCTTCATGGATGGATTCTCGGGCTATAACCAGATTGCAATTAAAAAAGAAGACCAACATAAAACTGCCTTCATCTGTCCTTGGGGCACATTTGTGTATCGTAAACTCCCATTCGGTCTGAAGAATGTTGGAGCAACTTTTCAACGGGCTATGGACTATGCTTTTCACGAAATTCGACATATTGTACAGGCTTACTTGGATGACCTTCTAGCCCATTCCAAGAGATGACCTGATCACCTCGCTCATCTGAAAGAAATTTTTGCTAGGTGCAGATTCTACAATATACGTCTGAATCCTCATAAGTTCGTATTTATGGTCGAACCTGGGTGTCTGTTAGGTTTCATTGTCTCCAAGCACGCGATTAGGGTTGATCCCGACAAGGTTAAGGCGATTGTTGAATTTCCAGCACCACAATCCATCCTTCAACTCCAACATTTGCAAGGGAAGGCAAACTTTTTACGTCAATTCATCGTTAATTATGCCGAGATGACGAAACGATTTATGTGATTATTGAAGAAAGGAACACTATACTTGTGGGATGACCAAGCTCAACGGTCATTTGATGCTTTAAAACTTGCACTTGTTTCAGCCCCACTCCTTAGTGCCCCCGACTACTCACGCAACTTTCTCTTCTACCTGGCAGCCTCACCATCCTCACTTGGAATGGTTTTGGTTCAAGTTCACAGTGACAACAGTGAAAATGTGATCTACTATTTGTACAAAGGTCTAATTGGACCTGAACTACATTATTCACATGTGGAGAAACTTTCTCTGGAAGTATTTTTCGCCGTCACCTGACTCCAACACTATATATTGCTGCGACAGACTACGGTTATTGCTTTGGATAACCCCATGTGACACATCCTATCTCGACAAATTATTGGAGGAAAATATTCCAAATGGATCATAATCCTCCAACAATTTGATTTGGTCTCCATAGTTGCCAAAGCAAAGAAATCCCTCGTCTTCGCCGAATTATTATTGGACCTTCCCAGAATCGACCCAAATGAAGTAGCTCATGATCCATTTCCTGATGAATCTGTATACTTGGTTGATTCTTAGAACCCATGGTATGGAGACATTTTGGTCTACCTACAAACCAATGCTTCCAGCCAACTCTCACATCTGACGACCGTCGTCGTATTTTCCACTAGGCAAAGCACTACCTCGTGCTAAATGGTACATTATATCGCCGTGGTGTCGATACTATTCTCTAGCGTTGTCTCACTTTCAATGAAGCAGAACACGTTTTGAATGACTGCCACACAGGGGCATTCGGTGGTCATCTTTCAGGCATAGTTATTGCCCAAAAAAATTTGCGCACAGGTTACTATTGGCCCACTTTGTTTAAAGACTGCATTGCAGCGGTCCAGAAGTGCCATCCATGTCAAATTTTCACAAAGAAAATGCATGCTCATCCTGCCCCCCTTCATCCAGTTATCTCCATTGGTCCTTTTTACAAATGGGGAATTAACTTCGTTACCTGCAATCCCACTTCGGAAAATGGACACAACTACATCGTGGTTGCAATCGACTATTTTACGAAATGGGCGGAAGCCATTCCCACTTTCAAGGCCAATGGTGAAATCGCCGCTCTCTTCCTGTTCAATTAGGTAATATTTCAGTTCGGTGTACCCATATCTATTGTCACAGATCATGGATCCCACTTTCATAATCATATGATGACCGAATTAACATCCATGCTAGGTTTTCATCAAGATCAATCTTCGTCTTATTATCCTCAGGCTAATGGTCAAGTTGAAGCCGTAAATGGCATCCTAGACACCATGATTCGTCGACTGGTCGGAAATCATAAAACCACATGGCATCAAAAGTTGTATTCCACATTATGGGCATACCGAACGTCAGTCAAAACTGCCAGAGGCTTCACGCCATTTCAACTTGCATTCGGCCTGGAGGCAGTACTTCCAATCGAGTGCAAAATTCCATCACTCAAACTCACCGCTGAACTCCTGCCTGGCACCACCACCACAGAAGAGCGCTTGCTCTCGCTCAATCATTTGGACGAAACTTGTCGAGATGATACACTAGCACTCGAAGCTCACCAGGGTTGAGTCAAAGCTCAAAAGGGCCGAGTCAAAGCTCAATACGAGAGGAATTTAGCTTGGTCTTTACATCGTCACTAAATTCCTCTCAAAAGGGGCTTACGAACATCAGGACTGTAATGGAATTCCACTCGCGGAGCCCCGCAACGGGATCTATCTCAAGAAGTATTTTGCCTAGTTTCGCACTAGGCGTATGCTTTGTAATTTTATGTATATAATTTTTTCCTATTGTTTTGATGTCTCTGGATATTTTTTGGTTTTTGAGGTGTTTTTTCTCATGTACACTCCTTTTTTTTTCACACAGATGCCGTCATCCTCCTTATCATACGTCAGATATGTGGACGGTGCTAGTCATCACACTAGACACATTGCTTCAGCTGCTTGGGTTCTCTATACTCCTGAGTCAGAACTTCTTGGTTCTAGGGAATTTTCCTAGGTAGTGCCACCAATAACGTTGCCAAGTACATGTCAGTGATCCAACTCCTCATGGAAGCGGCATCTTGTGATGTCTCCAATTTAGTGGTCAGGTTAGATTCCCAACTCGTCATTATGCAGTTAAATAATCACTACCGTGTCCGTCATCCAGTATTGTTACGTTATTTTTTAAGGGTGTGACTTTTAGAACGTCAATTTCAAACAATCACATTTGAGCACGTTCCTAGAGAATTTAATGCATTAGCCGATTCTTTGGAAAAATATATGTTAGATTGGAATTTGTCACATTTATTATAAAATATTTATACATGAGTATATATATTTTCATCCCATTGAAAAATACATAAAAAATCAAAAAACAAAAAATCACCAAAAAGTATGTATATATATGTCGTGTCCAGTACAATAGTTACATCAAAAAATCTTCCAAAACTTGGGTGTTTTACAAAAATTTGGCTATACTAAGCCATGCTCTGACACTAATACATGCGCTCCACTAGCTAGGCCTAATGATCATGGTAACATACAACTTCTCTGACTATCCTCCTCAGAGGCACCAGGTATCTCTCTGGCACACCTACGGTATGTCGCTGCAAACGAACTGGAACCTCCCGCATAGGAAGGGGTGGTATACCCATACTCAAACCCTCCAGGTTTCTGGAGAGTTCATGTAAAACCTGGGCATCATCATCCTCGGCGGCTTCCGCATCCTTTGCTGGTGCACCAGCCCCACGTAGCTGCAGTCCTCGTCGTGCATAGAGAGGGACCCCAACTAGGCAGAAAGGTGCCACATCTGTGTCAAGCAGACAACACTTCATGTCAAAACATAATTTTCACCATTTTTCAACAAAAAAATTTCATAAACATTCAAAAGACAAAAACAAAGTACTTCCTACAGTACACTGATCATTTCCTTCTTACCATCGAGTCCCCACTGGGTGTCAGGGGGCAGCGCTAACTCCAGATCACCTGTGAATTTCATCCCTGCATAAGGATAATCCTCGATCATAATAATCTGGGAGTTCAGCCAATCAAAAAATCCATCATCAAAACAGTGGCGAACGGGACCCTCTCCAATCCGCGAAAGTAAAGCTACCCGTCGAGCCTGCCTCGGCTCGCGTGGGCCCAATGGCGCTGTAATGATCCTGGGCCTCATCAAGGGTACCCGCTCCAGTAAGAAAGAGACAATCAGTGTACCATACCCAAACTCTCTCTGGGTATGGGTATTGCATGCAGTAAGCTCTGCTCAGACCCGATGAACAACTTCATCACACCAATCAAAAACCTGAGGTTGCATACAGTCCAATGCTAGTAGCATCTAGGCCTTGGTGGCCACATGCTAACTCTTGGCACCTGCCAAGCGAAAAATCATCAATAATATATACCTCAGTGGTCTCAAAGTCACCCGTGAGATCGGTAACTGGTTGCTCACAGCCTGTGTGTCACGTATCCAATGCTCAAGAATAATATCAGCAGTGGAACGCGGGTCAGCTCTAGACCCCGTCAAGTTGGGCCTCGGTCCACGACATTATAGGTTGGTCAAAAAGTACACATCATCTTTCTCAATTGAGAGCTCATTGCTCCCAATCCGAAAGACATGGTGCCACTCATCCCATTGCTAGATTAGCCACCTCAGGAGGTCCTCTTGACCCTTCATCAATTCTAAACGGGCATATTTTAGCAAACCGCATCTGTGGAGAGCCATCAAGCTTGCAGCATCTGTAATCATATCTCGTTCTTCCCATTCATGTTCTCTCTCTCGCCATATACTCATGATTAACGGCTAAATACCTGCAAATGCAACATTTTTAACCGATAAAAAATTTCCTGGACCACTTCAAAACGTTGAGAAATGAGTTGCTAAAAAATGCGGTGTGCCTAACGCTGGCCATAGTGTAAAACAGAGCGCGCTAATGCAGTATCCATTCACGAGATGTTTGCTTAACACTTCTCTAACACTACTGGCCCACGTTAGTATAAAACATTTTTTAGGGCCTCACAAATTTCCCATTTTGAACCTGCAAAACTTAACAAAAAGATAATTAAATGATAGTAGGAGGTTCTAGCTCTTACCTGGATCTCACGGGAAGGAAAATCGTTGCCCGGATTGACCGCAATCATCAGCTAAATATTTCAGCCCTTTTCACCCCAGAGCTCCTTCAGAGCACTCAAAACAGTGAAAATGAAGGTCTTCTAACCTTCTTATAGCCAATTCTGGGGCATAACTCTCTTAAGCTAGTCAAAAAAAGTCGTGAATTCTTGCTGCATATGTGTCGCAACTATTGAGATTTGTTACTGATGTTCTGATGAGTGATCAAGATTCATATGCAGACATACACATGTTTTGTCGAGCATTCTTTTTACGGTATTTTTCTTGCTTGTTAATCCAAAAAACCTTGAGTTACCTTCTTCAAACTCGTTAAACTTATACGAAGTTGATATCGAGCGTTCTTTTTATAGTATTTTTCTTGCTCCTTAATCTGAAAAACGTATTGTTCTCTTCTTCAGACTCGTTAAAATTGATATGAAGAAGCACTGAGCTTTCTTTTTAGGGACCTTTTTCTCGCTCATAAAACTGAAAAAACCCCGAGTTGACTTTGTCAGGCTCGCTAAACTACCACAACAGAGAAGTAAGGAGCCATTATTTTCCTCTTTTTCAAAGCTCTTTAAACCGAAAAAGTAAGCGAGTTTTCTCCACGTGACTCGTTAAAATTTCACGGAGGGCACCGAGTTTTCTCCGCGTGACTCATTAAAATTTCACGAAGGGCACCGATTTTTTCTTTGTTGGACTCGTTAAAATTTCACATAGAGTACTGAGTTTACTCTGTCTCCTCGTACTCATAACAAAATGAGGTAGATGTCCATTGAACATAGATTTCTCACTTTTCCATCTTTGATGGACTAACTCACGGAAAATGAATTGTTTCGGGCTTACTATTCTCCCTTTGTCGTGCCCGGTTATCAAGACATGACAAAGGTACCCCAATGGAGTTGTCTTTTACGACATTTTTTAAACTCTCTAAACATGAAAAATTCACCGAGTTTACTCGTCTGGACTCGTTAAACCTAATCATATGGGGAACGAAGTTGTCTTTTATGATATTTTTCAGACTCTCTAAATATGAAAAATTCACCGAATTTACTCGTCTGGACTCGTTAAACTTAATCAGACGGGGAAAAATTTTGAAAAAATGGATACTACCTCTGTTACATTTCAGAAAGGTCGATTTGGTAGCAAAAATCTTGAACATGGCACTTCCCAGAATACTCTTTCACAGTTATCCAAACCCTACCATCTATGAGTATTAGCCTTCATCTCCCAGTGTCCCTACATTGGTAAAATCCTAACACACTCTTTGGTTTTCATTAAGCCTCAGCTGCCTAGTACCCTATTACAGTGCCTTCTATTGTTCAAGCAGATCTCGCTATCTACTACTCCTCTTATCAACCAAACCACTCATTATGCCAGAAATTATTTGTCGTCTGACAGCCCCATTTACTCTTCATTATCTCAATCATGAACAAAATCATTTGGTTTTCGTTTCGTGTTGACTGATTTAGGACACCTCAATGCCTACCTTTCAACAGATCTCTTCCCATCGACTTCAACATCTTATCTAGGAAGTTGATCCAGAAACCCATCAGTACCCAGATACTTGCAGACATCAGTGGCAGGTAGTCTTGTGTTTGATTAGGAGTCTTCATTATTGGCTCCTGATCAAATGATTCTACGAGTGTTCGAGTTCAACTCTTTTTATTCACACTCGCTAGATTGTACTATGCATCTTAGGGACCATCATCATTATCGGTGGCCACCTTTGCGTCTGTTAAAAATTTTCATTATCAACTGGTAATCAGATGATTTCTCACATGTTTGATGACAACTCCTTCATTCACATGTTGAGAAATATGCAATTTAATTCAATCGGTAGTCAAGACCTTGGGTCAAAGGTTACATCATTAAAGTTGTGTTCCCTTCCCCAAGTTGCGATATTGTTTATGGAGACAACTTCTTCAGCCTGATCCTATTATGACAGACACTTCCACATTGTACTCATCGGTGGACATATTCTTCATATCTCTATTCTAGAGAAATCATGTTTTTTAAGCTACTGAGCATGGGAATGTCCGACTCAAGGCAGATATTATATTTTCTGACATATGTTGTTGTTTTAGGTTTTCCTCAATCTTTCAATCTCTTTATCTCTACTACACACATTATAAAGTATTTCGGCCATCATCTTCGTCTCTAACCTCACACTTTAGGGGGCATCTGTTACAGGTCAAAATACCTCCTCATCAGCTCAGAGGAGAAGATAAATATGGAAGGAATACAAAAACCTAAACTAAACCTATTTCTTCCAAGGTAACGCCTCACTATAACAACACAAGAGCATTATAACACACCTGATCAGTGAATAGGCTACGTTAGTGACTAGGGAAATGCTTTGTTTACACTAGAGGGCAGCGTTACCCGTGTTTTGAGTTTGGAATGGGAAAAACCTGCCGAGAATTATTTGAATTTCCAGCTTTTTCTCACAAGAGAGTCAGTACAAAAAGGTAACTACAAAGCACTAATCTCTTATTGGGCCTTGCCATAAACAACTGAACTCTCAAGGAAGGCAAAAGCATGGAAGTTGAGGAAACATCTTTGTTTTTTCTATTCAGAACTGGTGGAAAGAGAAGGACAATGACTGCTCTCTCCATCTCCTATAAAATGGAGTTGAAGGCTCTTGGTTCAAGGTCGAAGGATTGTCAAAGTTTTGAAAATTGTGAAGTAGAGATCATTGTTGTAGTGTGAATTTCAAAGCTCAAAGAGGTTCATTGAGAACTTGTTGGTAAATACATCACCACTTTGAGAGATAGAGAGATTGGAAGGCTGAGGAGGCCTTGGTACAACCGACGGTTGTAATCCTCCATTTTATAAATCAATAGAACTGTATCTATTTTTTCCATTCTATGCGTTGATATTTTCATTATTATTTAATCACTTATATAGCATGATATGAATGTCTTATATGTGCATAGTTTAAATTGTTATTATATATTGACTTAATTGATAGGAAATGTATGTTATGGTAGAGATTACACGGGTGCTTTAATTGATTGCAGGGTCAAGATTTGGAGTTGGTGAAGGAGAAATCCTACTTCGCTGTTCAGTTCTCTCCAAAAGACTTCAAGATCATTAAAGAGGTAATCTTCCATCTTATTCCATCAAGTTGTTTTAAGTTAATATGAATATGTATGTTTCATCTTTGTGAACTATACAGCTAATCTTACTATCTGCCTCGGGCACCGGAAAGCCCTGAGAGGGATATTCGATAACCAACAACCCAAAAATTTTACCCTATAGCAGGAAGACATTATGGAATCAAGAAAGTATTTAAAATCTCTAAGGTTTTGAGAAAACCAAATTCGAACTAGTCTTAAATGTTGATTGCGCAATTTATCCTTAAAGAAGAGCGCTTTCTGTGTGCCTTTTTTCCTGATAAGCGTGCATTCCTAAAAGTGGAAAATTTTTGCTTTCTAGGACCACACAAAGCCAAGGATAAGTTTCTCCTTACATGAAGCCACCTAAGGACAGCCACCAAGGCCTCCTTAGACACTTCGTGAGCACAAAAAGTAATATTTAGAGCACACAATGGAATCATACCTTTCCCTTGGGTCACCATCCACCATGTACCAAGGGATGGAAGGAGGATTTGAAATACCCTATATAAAGCCACCATGAGATGAAGAATGGGTGATCGCATTGTTATGCTGGCTAGAATTGCCCAAGCAATACCAGCAGTGTGTGACTTGGAGCTGGAGATAGAGGGGACTCGATTGTTGGCCACCCAACAATCTGTTAGAAAATTATATATAACAGAGCAATGCAACACATAAAATATGCGGAAAACACAAGCAAACTAAACACATAAAACCAGAAAGACACAAATATACGTGGTTCACCTAGTTTGGGCTATGTCCACCCGGAACAGCCAGTGCTTCCTTTCTATTATCCAGCAAAATGAAGAGACACAACCTATAGCAGATCTGTTGTAATATCCTCTGTTCTCTCTCACAGTCTCCCTATCTGTTTCTCGCTCTGAGAATACACATACAATCCATAGCCACAATACAATACCCTCATACAAAGTGAGGGGTTGCCTTATAGGGAAAAAAAACCTAAACTAAACATAAATTCTACCATCAGATCATCCACCTAATGAACGGCCCAGATTGACTAGAAATTACTATACTTTTACAAGGAAATTTTACATATGTTTATAACTTAGGGGGTGTTGCCCCCGAAACCCCCCACCAAGGGGGGGGCTCCATAAAATCGCAGTCGCCCCCCTGTGGACCCCCCAGGCAGTGTTTAATTTCAGGCGGCATTGCCGCCCCATTAAGGTACAGGGGTCCAACACTATGATACAAAATAAACAAGATAACCAGGCTCCACACCCAACACAATCTCAGTCCATCATAGTAGAGAGAGAGTGAGATTGCACAAGTGGTAGAGATTGGAAAAAAACATCCTTGCATCGGGACCTAGAACCATTTTCTAGGGGCCCTTTGGCAAGTGGGTAAAATTTCTTCTCCATATCAAATGTTTAATAAGAGGCCTAGAGCCATCGTTTGCATTATTATCATTTTGACTCTCTTCAATAGCTTCTGTATATTTGTGTTTTAGTTTTAGTTTAATTTGAGCATACATTTGCATACTTTTTCTTCTATATTGCATGCTTTTGAGCTCCACCACTTTCTGCCTGTTACCAATAGTTTATAGGGGTAGACCACATCCCTTAAACTAGTGTGATTTCATACACTTGTGCATCAAATCCACCACAACAGCTTGGGGGAACCATTCCTAGTTGAAAAAGCGGTGGAAGAGACACCATTAGAGGAAGAAGGTCCTAGAGGTAGCATCGAGTGACTGATACTTGGGGGCGGTCTGATACTTCGGTTTGTAATATGTCAACTGATCAATAGTGACGATCTTTCCATAATGTGGAAAGCACATCTTACGGTGAACCGTTGATGCAAAAATAGACATCACATAGGTATAGCTACGACCCAAGAGTATATTCTAATCCAAGGGGGCATCAATGACTTCAATGTCAACAAAAACAATATTTCTTGCAGGAGTTATAGGACAATTGATGTGCATGCCAAGGGGCTGAGAAGGGTGATCATCCCAAGCATGCAAAGTGATGGTGGATGGGTCTAAGTCAGGTGATCCAAGTTTGTAATTCCAAACAGAAGCAGGCATCATGCAGGTGGATGCACCCTTATCAATCCTACATCACAAGACATTGGCATTACGAATCTTGACTGATATTTGGAAGGAGACAATTGAAGGTAGGTGGGATGATCTAATTTTTCAACATCAAAGATGATCAAAAGATCATATGAAAGATAGAAAATTCCCAGAGCATATAATAGATCTTTTTGTTGTGATGGGCATGACTGGAGGACTTCTAGCATTGACATGGCAGCAGGAGACTGCACTAAGTGACTACTATGTTGTAGGTGTGGGACGATTTGACAGAAGTAGAATTTCAGTGTAATGGACCTTTAGGGATCTTGGGAATGACCTCTGCCCATGGCTGAGGGATCTGTATGGAAGAATTGAATGTTGAATTGGACTCTGTGGAAAATTTTCTTTGGGACTCGGTTGCTGATGAAGCAGGTGGCTTTCCATATTGGAGCAACCGAGTCTGAAGGTTGAGATAAGTAGTATTAACCTCTTCAGAATTCATCATGAGAATCTCATATTCATGGGTACCAAACTATGAAGGTTGAGGGGCGGCCTGAACTTGAGGGGGTTGGGAAACCACATGTCCTTGCTGAGGGAAAGGATTAGCGAAAATAATTGGTTGAACTGGCACAATATTTGGAGGTGCAGAAGCAGTAGCTTCTTGTCCTCTAGATGCTACTTGTGCTTCCCACAACTGGCGCATCTGGGGTAAAAGGGGATAATCATAGAGTATAATGGCCATGGACACCACAACAAGAACAAGGCCTGTTCGTATGAAGAGGCATTTTCTTCTTGGGCTAATCGACCTATTCTTGCTTGTTAGTGTTAGGTTGGTTCCATTAGCATGCATTTGGTTGATTACCTTGGTGCCCTTGATTACCCTATGCTAGTTGGTTCTATTTTCCTTTCCTCTTTTTCTTCGAATTGAGAGGATTAATCACGCTCTGCTATGCATACACCTGACTCTGAGGGGGAGGTGGCTGCTTTGGCAGAGGTTGAGAAGGAACGAGAGGCTGGGGTGCTAAGGTTGAAGGGGCTGGAGTACCAAGCTGAAAATATGTATAGAAAGGAGGTTGAGCAACATTGTGGTAAGAAGGTTGAGAAACAATTGGAACTAGAACTGGTTGATGCATTGAGGCAAATACATAAGGCATGCTTTGTCCTGGATACATGCTGCTGAGAGGGGGAAAAGTGCTAGTGGAGTCAGCCCCTCCATTAGGGAAACCATAACCAAT
Source organism: Pinus albicaulis (assembly GCA_034641835.2). Classification (NCBI taxonomy): domain Eukaryota; kingdom Viridiplantae; phylum Streptophyta; class Pinopsida; order Pinales; family Pinaceae; genus Pinus; species Pinus albicaulis. The sequence goes on from MU968480.1 coordinate 29,987,486, forward strand.
GGGAGGATGATTATATAAATGTAAAATAGATCCAATGATACCATTGGTAATGTCATATACCCTGGTGTGTTGGCACCACCAGGTCTAGGAAGATCTCATAAAATGCTATAAACATAACCAAATTGGGCATAATTCAAGTCATATTTCAACGTGACTTGGAGAGCTTCTTCCTCGATCTGAGGAAAGTGAGACGTGAAATATTTACCAATAGAAGGAAAAAGAGTAATGAGAAATGAATCCATATAGACACGATCATCGAATGTAGGAGCTTTACATAAGCTCCTCCTTCTATGCCATTCTTTGACATGGTCAGAAAGGCAGGTAGCAGAAGTTTGATGGAATGTGGCTAACAACTTGGTACTGGTATCATATTGAAGAGGTAGATGGAAATAGGACAAAAATGCTTTAGCAAAAGTCACAAAAGTGGAATGTGTGGCATCGGTCTAGTCGACATACCACTTTGCAGCTTCTCCAATGAGCGTACGTTGGAATAATCGAAGATGGATGGAGTCATCAGTGATATAATTGGATAAAAACTATATGTGAAAGGAGTGGAAGTGATTGGTAGGGGTCTCTCCAGTGTTTCTTTCAAACTTAGGAATGTCTGAAGGAAGCTTAGTTGGCATAACAGGCCAACCTGGATTTTGGAGTATAGGTTTGTTAATTAACTGGATAAAATCAGAAAGGCTTAAACCTGCCATAAAAGGGACTAACACAGTAGCCTAAATGGTTCTGGTAGCGGCTTTGCTAGAGGCAGATCAAGTATTAGGGTTGGGACTACCACCATATTGAGAACTAGCACCTACATTGGTGCCTGACATTGTGAAATATTGAGTTGGAGGGGAACCGGGCTAGGAATTAGAGGAAGGACCCATTTTACTAAGATGAGAGTCGGTATGGGGACTCGCCAGAGGATGAACTTAGACCCTACGCGGTCGAGTAAATTTTCTTAACAGAAACTGAGGATGAAGGCCTAAGAGTCTTTGGGATAAACACCTTTGGAGTGCAATGATGAGAAGACACAAGTGACCCAATAATTAAGAGTGATTAACAAAGGCTTAGTGGGGCAAATAAATTAATTACGATGTTTATTTCTTGGCTTGGCAGTGTAAGCCAAGTGCTCTTTGCTTTAGGTATGCATGTGTGTATTTAGTGCAATGATTTTAATTAAGTGTAGAATTTTGTATAAATAAAAAATAAAAAATGTTGAATAATTGTAAGTAAACTGAAATGATAGTAGAATCAACAGCTAAAGATGCACAAATTCAACCCCAACAAAAGGCTTCCAAAATAATTTTTCTAAGAGGTGGGAAAAATTGACTCAAAACACAAAAAATGACCAAAAGATATAAGGTCTAAGGGACAGGGATCTAATGACTCAGATCTACTGGAAAGAGGTGCAGAAAATAACAAGAAACCAGAGGGAAAACTTCTCCAAAATGGGAGGCAACAGGTTAAAAACCTACGAGAAAAAAAGGGAACCCTATGAAAAATACTAAACAAGACTCAAGAGGAAGTTTTGGATGGAATCATAACCGATCTAAAAGTATCTGAAAGAAGGATAGATCAGAACCTAAACAAAGGCTAAAAGCGCTGAAAAATCTCAGACTACCTACTCAGCTAAACCTCTCCTAGAAAGGTGGAAGCATACTGAAACCCTTTGGGGCCCAGTACTACTTCAAGAAGACAAACTGAGAATATACAGGCCTAATATAGGTTGAGAGAGAGGTCAGACAACCATCAACAGTGCTTGCAGCAAACCCTGACAGTCATGTTGAAATTTGGTTACCAGAGGACAGGTGGTTCCCTAAGGCTTTGATCTTTGGCCTAGGGAAAAGTGTCCAAAAGAATTTAATTTTTCTCCTAAAGTGACTTTATAAAGTTATAGAGTCAAATCTAATTTAAAAATCAATTTAAGTGATAAAGTTACTAAAGTCTAATTTTAAAGTGACTTTAATAAAGTGAATGTAAAATTAGAAAGGAAAAGTGACTTTGGAAATAAATAACTAAGTGGGTCTTTATTAAAGTGGGGTGAATTAAAAAATAGAAAGTGAGATTTAAATGAGCATTTAATCTCAGCCCTAGATCTAAAACTATTTCAGCCATTGGATTTAGGGATTCCCTAAAAGTCACTTAGGGTTAGGTTAAAGGAGGAAAAGGAGAAAAAGGTCATTCATTCTTTCATGAGCAGATTGAGAGAGGAAGAGAAGGGGAGTTGGAGACATTTTCTGAAGAGAGCTTGAGAAGGTGAACGAGAGGCACACTCAGCAAATCCGTACAGCAGCAAGGAGGGCATGATTTTCAAGGCAGCAAGAGGCTGCATGAATATTGAGGCAGCAAGGCCGTATAGCAGCATGGAAACCAAGACATCAGTCCATACATCGGTCTGTACAATAGTTTTGAGGCATGTTTTTCAAGGAGAAAGGCAGCATGGTTTTCGAGAAAAAGTATAGCAACAAAGGGCTCTATTTCCAAGGTGGATGGGCACATTTTTCGAGGCAGGCAACACAGTTTTCGAGAAAGTCAGTTTTCTGTGATAAATTTCTGTTTTGAGTTTTTTACTATTCTGACACATTTTCCAGGGTGAGGGCAAGCACGAAAAACAAGATAAGTCTGTAATTAATTTTCTGGAATTTTTCTTGTATATTTCGCCTCTCTCTAAAAAGAATTTTTCCATAAATAAGAAGGAGCTTTCGAACTGGTTTTCCCCAAGAGTTGTAGGGGGTTTTTCTAGGGTCACCTTGAACAAAAATTACTGTGTTAAAATGTGTTGAATGGCTGTTTGTGTCTGCTGATTTTTATTTCTGAATTTTCTAACATTGTGAAAAATTTCCAGAATTTGTGTTTTCAGCAAATATTTATTTTCCAGCTTGTTGAATGTAATATTATGGAAAAGGGAATTTAACTAATTGGAGAAATAAGGTGAAACTGAAAACTAAGGTGGGAAAACATAAATTTCTACATGGTATCATAGCTTGGGTGCTGAAAGTGCAGTTTGGGAGAGTAAAGGAGAAAAATACAGTTTGCTGATTTTTCACTCAGAAAATTCCAGCAAGCTGATTTTTCACACACAGAAATTTTATCTTTACTACAACAGTGCTATTTTCAGTTTTTAGGACAGCAAGGATGTCATTGGGATTGAGGGTGGAGGATAGGTTGGATGGGCATAGAAACTACAGTGCTTGGAAGGAGAGAATGAAAAGTATATTTGAGGAGGCAGAAGTCTAGGATGTCATGGTGCATACCGTACAACACCCTGTTAATGTTCCTATTGATGTTGTTCAGTTGGCAGCGTATAATAAAAAGAATAACAAGGGTAAGAGACTGATTCTAGATGGAATTAAAGACCATTTCATTCCCCATGTGAGAGGAAAGAGAAATTCTCATGAGATGTGGACAACATTGACCAATCTCTACAATAGTACCAATGAGAATAGGAAAAAGGTCCTAACGGAGAAGCTGAAGACCATTAAGATGGGTAAGACTGATAGTACAGCTGGATATCTCACAAATATTACTAATGTGAGAGATGAGTTGGCAGCAGTTGGAGAGGTCATTCCACCCACTGAGTTGGTGTGGATTGCAGTGAATGGCCTCCCCAGTTCATGGTTGAACTTTGTTGATAGGGTTTGTGCACGTGATACCCTTCCCACTTGGGAGAGGTTTTGGGATGATTGCATATAGATAGAGATCAGAAAGAGTCAGCTTGGGGCAGCCATGCTAGTTGAGAACATTGAGGATGTAGCACTATTGATAGGAGGCAAGAAAGGCAAGGGAAAGAAGCAAGCTTCCACACGAAGTGGTGGGGGCAAAGGCAAAGGTAAAGGTAAACAGGGCAACACACAAAAGGACTATTCCAAGGTGAAGTGTTGGAATTGTCAAAAGATGGGACACTATGCAGTTGTGTGTCCGGAGAAGAAGAAGAAGGGGAAGAACCAGAACATGGCATCATCTGCAGAGGTAGAGGACTTCATGGATCACTTTGACTGGGAGTTTGGTTTTATTGCTTATGAGTCCACTAATGCAGGATCACTTGCCACAGAGGTTTAGAGGGATCATGCATTTCCCTCAACTAGCGGAGCATCTTCGGGTATATGGTATTTGGACAGTGGGGCTTCACGTCATATGACAGGAGTCTGTTAGTACTTCTTAGAGCTTTCAGAGAGTGACACTGATATAGAGGTAGTACTCGGTGATGATAGAGTTGTTAGAGCAGTCAGTGTGGGGACATTGACATTTTATAGGGAACCCAAACCTCCCTTGAAGGTGTCAAATGTTCTTTATGTGCCAAGGATGAGGAAGAACCTCATATTTGTCTTAGCTTTGAAGGATAGAGGATATGAGATATTTTTCAGGAGAGGATAGGTGTTGATATATCCCAGGGGAACTCTAGCTGATTCAGCTAGAGTGATAGGAGTACGCCATGAAAAGGTGTACAAGTTTGCATTTCAGCCCCTTTCGGCATTGAGCGGTACTACCGACAGCAGAGCTAGTAGTTTTGAGCTATGTGATATTTGGCACCGTAGGATGGGGCACATGTATCATGGAGCCTTGAGGACTTTGTGAGAGATCACTATAGGTGTGCCAGATTTCAATACCGATCACTTTGATACTTGCAGAGGATGTGCGATGGGTAAGTTTGCCAACTCCCCTTTTCCCGACAATGACAACGAAGCGAGTGGGATACTTGATTTGATTCATTCCGATGTGAGCAGTCTGATGTCTCATGTTTCCTTGAGTGGATATGAGTATTATGTATTATTCATTGATGATCACTCCAGGAGGACCTGGATTTATTTCTTAAAGACCAAGAGTGCGGTCTTCAAGCGGTTTGAGGAGTTCAGAGCTCTTGTGGAGACTCAGACAGGTCAGAAGATCAAGTTCCTGAGGTCGGAAAATGGAGGTGAGTACACCCTTGGAGATTTTTTTGACTATTGTGCGGAGGCAGGCATTAGGAGGGAGTTCACATTTCCTTACAACCCCCAGCAGAATGCGGTTGCGAAGAGGAAGAACATATCCATCGGAGGGGCTGCCAAATCCATGTTACATGATCAGGGGTTGCCATTGTTTTCGTGGGAAGAGGCCTGCAACACTACTGTTTATTTTCAGAACAAGAGTCTGCATCATGCCTTGGGGCATATGATTCCGGAGGAGGCTTTTTCTGGGAAGAAGCCTGATATTGGTCATCTTCGTATCTTTGGGTGTATTTCATACTCCTATGTACCCAAGGAGAAGAGGACCAAACTAGAGCCCACCGTAGAGAAGGGTGTCTTTGTGGGCTACAATGAGACCTCGAAGGCCTTTCATATTTATATTCCCGCACAGAGGAGAGTTGTTGTCAGGTGGGATGTGAAATTTGAGGAGGATAGGGCCTTCAGGAGATCACAGGAGAGAGTATTTGGATCATCTGGATCCTCGGGAGTAGCTAAGTCAGTCGCAGGGATCCAGTGGGCGGGATCCAGTGGGCAGGGATCAGGAGGATCCGGAGGTACATCGATTATGGTGTTAGGTCCGTCAGTGAGAAGTGGCTCACAGAGTCCGAGGGGTGGTGCTACGGGCAGCATGCAGAGTATTTTGCAAAGCAATTCACTAGGGATTCCACTGATGGACAGTTCACACATTACTTCAGCAATCTATAGGTTCAGGTGCAGGCAGGAGGACAACAGACAGACAGTCAAGAGTTCAGGCTCCTGATGTTGAGGAGGAGGATTTTCATTCTCTAGTGGGAGAAGTGTGCTCGAGGAAGAGGAAGCCCAAGTGGATTCAGGATACCTTGAGAGAGGCCACATCTGTTGTTGGGCCTAAGAGGTCGGTCAGAGAGAGCAGGCCACCTGAGAGGTTTTGTGGCTATATGGCAATGGCTACCAGCATCCTTGACTCTGAGCCTTCTAGCTATGAGGAGGCAGCTAGCCAGCAGGTCTGGAGAGAGGCCATGTAGGAGGAGTATTCTTCTATCATGAAGAATGATGTTTGGGAGGTGGTGCCGAGGCCTGAGGGCAAATCCGTGGTTACTTCCAAATGGCTTTACAAGGTAAAGCATGCTGCAGATGGCAGCATTGAGAAATTCAAAGCGAGGTTTGTGGCTAGAGGGTTCTCCCAGGTAGAGGGAGTTGATTATGAGGAGACCTTCACTCCCGTGGCTCAATATACTTCGATCCGCTCCATTATATCGATAGCAGCAGAGATGGGTTGGAAGATCCACCAGATGGATGTGAAGACCGCATTTCTCAATGGCTTCATACAAGAGGAGGTGTATATTGAGCAACCACAGGGCTTTGAGGTGCATGGGAAGGAGTCCCATGTGTGTAGACTGAAGAAGGCCCTTTATGGCCTGAAGCAAGCTCCCAGAGCTTGGTACTCCGGGATAGATACATACTTGCAGGAGATGGGTTTCACAAAGAGTGAGGCAGATCCGAACCTTTACTATATTGTGATAGGTGAGGAGCCTCTCATTCTGGTGTTGTATGTGGATGACGTAGTCATTACAGGTGCAGAGAGACTCATAGAGCACTGCAAGAGAGATCTTGCGGCGGAGTTTGAGATGAAGGACATCGGCTTGATGCATTACTTTGTGGGTTTGGAGGTGTGGCAGGAGGAGGGGCATTTCTTCCTGGGACAGGGGAAGTATATTGTGGACATCCTTGGCAGATTCCACATGGAGGATTGTAGACCCATGTCGACACCGATGATCACCAACTGGAAGAAGCTTCATGCTTCGGATTCTGAGTTGGTGGATCCCACATTGTATAGACAGTTGATTGGTTCCTTGATGTATTTGGTCAACACCAGACCAAATATATGTTTTGCAGTCAACACGATGAGTCAGTTTGTGTGAACCTAGGAAGGTTCACTGGGTGGCTACAAAACACATTTTGCAGTACTTGCAGGAGATAGTGGAGTATGGTCTGGACTACAGGCAGGGGGTTGGAGTGAGATTGGCAGGTTACACTGATTTTGATTGGGTAGGTTGTGCTTCTGATAGGAAGAGCACTTCAGGGTGCTGTTTTGGGTTGGGTTCGGTAGTGGTGTCATGGTTCAGCCGGAAGCAGCAGTCAGTAGCATTGAGTTCAGCGGAAGCAGAGTATATGGCAGCCAGTCTAGCTAGTTGTGAGGCCATTTGGCTTCGCAAGATGTTGTTTGGCTTATTTGGTCAGTCGTTGAGACCTTCAGTGATTTACTGTGATAATCAGAGTTGCATTAAACTCACGGAGAATCCAGTATTTCATGACAGGTCAAAGCATATCGGGATCAAATATCATTTCATCGGAGACTATGTTCAGAAAGGAGCTGTGAAGCTTGAGTATATTCCCACTGATGAGCAGGTTGCAGATATTCTTACCAAAGCCTTACCACGGGGCAAGCATGTCTACTTCAGAGACAAGATGGGTGTGGTGAGGAACACCTTCCTCGGTAAGAGGGAGTGTTGAAATTTGGTACCGGAGGACAGGTGGTTTCCTAAGGCTTTGATCTTTGGCCTAGGGAAAAGTGTCCAAAAGAATTTAATTTTTCTCCTAAAGTGACTTTATAAAGTTATAAAGTCAAATCTAATTTAAAGGTGACTTTAAGTGATAAAGTTACTAAAGTCTAATTTTAAAGTGACTTTAATAAATTCAATGTAAAATTAGAAAGGAAAAGTGACTTTGGAAATAAATGACTAAGTGGGACTTTATTAAAGTGGGGTGAATTAAAAAATAGAAAGTGAAATTTAAATGAGCATTTAATCTCAGCCCTATATCTAAAGCCATTGGATTTAGGGATTCCCCAAAAGTCACTTAGGGTTAGGTTAAAGGAGGAAAAGGAGGAAAAGGTCATTCATTCTTTCATGAGCAGATTGAGAGAGGAAGAGAAGGAGAGCTAGAGACATTTTCTGAAGAGAGCTTGAGAAGGTGAAGGAGAGGCACACTCAGCAAATCCGTACAGCAGCAAGGAGGGTACGGTTTTCGAGGCAGCAAGAGGCTACATGAATATCGAGGTAGCAAGGCCATATAGCAGCATGAAAATTGAGACATCAGTCTGTATAGCAGTCCGTACAACAATTTTGAGGCACATTTTTCAAGGAGAAAGACAACATGGTTTTTGAGAAAAAGTACACTAACAAAGGGCTCGATTTCCAAGGTGGTTGGGCATGTTTTTCGAGGCAGCTATTGGAGTCCTGTGATTTAGTAGATTGGCATACTAAATGACAAGGAAACATATAAACTAGTCTTTAGAGCTCTAGGATCTAGCCCTCCTAGTCGTAGAGAGGGATCTCTCAATTGTTTGCAAAGATATGACTTGTTTGCTTGTAAAAAGGTTGATTTTAGGCTAGTTATTAAGCTTGAGTTTGTTTGATTGTTTGATGGGACATGATGATCTAGGCAGCATAGATAGAAAAGGAAAATCTCTAAGTTATTGGGCAATGGAGTCAAGTAGAAGTTTGTAACAAGTTTGTAAATGAATCAAGGGTATCAGAGGGAAAATCTAACTTGGCTATTGGATCTAGAAAGTTTTTTGGGTGAAATGAATGAACACTAAAGGTTTAGAATGAAAAGTAGAACTAAGGGAAATTAAGAATCCTTAATTATATGTACTTCTCAACAAAGGGACTTAAAATTCATGTAAACCTGAAGAGGTATTCCATAGAAAGGGCTAACCATGAATTCTACAAATCACACTTCAGTAAATAACAATTTCAAGAAAAACTTTTCAAATGAAATCTAGGAGTCAAGGAACACTCTATTTCATCCAAAGATTTCACTTTCAAGGATAAGAAAACATTCAAGATTCACAAGTAACTGCATTCATAGAAGAGGGAACTCCTAGACATCTTTGATTACAGCTATAAAGACCTTCAAAACAATTATTTAAGTAAGAACAAAGGGTATGATTAAAACAGACCTCTTTGGCAGACTGTAAACAATGGTACTTTAAAGGGAGACTTCAGAAACAGTTTTGAAGAGGTAGCAAGTAAGCAGGGAAAACTATAAATCATTCTTGAGACCAACTATTTGAACTATTTCTGAAATAAACAAGCATAAGGGTTCAAGAGAGAAATTAAAAATTCTCTAGAATTCCTTAGCAGAGGAAAACATAAAATAGTGAAGAGTAAACAGGTCTAAGGTGCTTCTAGGAGACATTTCTTAGCCTAAACTTTTTACTCTACTGTAGTAAGAAATGATGAAACAAAATGGAAAACAGGAAAAACATTAATAGCTTAGAATACTTCACCAACAACCAAGCTCAGGGATCCAATGACAAAGCTTTCTTCATCAACAAATAGGTCCAAACATTCATAGGCTCCAGAACATCAAATGTCTTTCAACTTTAGCAGAATTATGTATTACTTCAAAGAGTTATCAAATGCCCCAACATACAATGAGTTCAAATGCAGTATTTATGCTACAAATGAGGAGGTGGAACTAATCTAGGGTTCAAAATGTTATTAATGACAGAGTAAATACTTTCCTAGACTTGAAAACCATGCAAGGCATAAGGTACAAACATGTGTGCATCTACTTCTCTGTTAATAACTCTGTCTTAACTGTCTAAGGAAAAAATAGGTGAAAGATTGACTTTTAAGGCTTTATCTTATCTTTACAATAACTGTCTGACAGCTTTAAAATATATTTTTTTGTGTAATAACTACCAATTTTCCCTTTAGGACATAAAGTAAGCCACAGGTGGCAGTTAGGCTTATCAAGTGAATAACTGCTCTGTGTTGATTTATCTGAGGCCTTTTTAAGCCTATCTTGCCTTAATTTAATCAAAAAGTGTGTCTAGGCCTGATTTGTTTTAGCCTTCATAATCCATTATACTGCCTTTCTAACACTTCTCTAACTTCTTCAAACCTTTGATTCATCTGTTTTAACTGTATTTTCTCCTTTAATCTGCCAATTAAACCTTTAAATATTTTGTCTTCTAACTTTGTCTTTTATCATAAAACTGTGATTAAGCCTTTGGTCCTTTTCTTCTTCACTTATTTACTGACTTGCTTTGTATTCTTGTGTGTAGGGTTTCCTTTGGTGCGCTAAAGGGTTTTGTGTTTCAACCAGTGGTCATGAAACATTAGTTAAAATGTTGAAATCCGTCCCTGTTCTGTCTCTTTCTGCATTTGATTAAGCTTCGAGGATTGTCACCCTTGTTCCTTTGTATTTTGCCTTCATAAGACCTGAAAAAAACAATCAAACCATTATAATAATCTTGCGTATTTGGATAAACTGCATTGGAGGCATTTGGGAGGGTTCGGGAGTAGTTGCAGAGGAATGGGATATGCATGGAGGAAGGGTTTATGGGCTAAAAAATGCACAAAATGGGTTTTAAAATAGTTTTGGCACAAAATTTTGGCGAGAGTGGTTTCGGTAAACCATCGGCGGTTTTCGCGTTGTCGATGGGCAGTTAGTAGTTTTTCCCCAGGCGAACGCGATTCCATTCATCACTCACCATGTGCCCCTCACAAAACCGCTATTTTCGCGTAGAAATGAGGTGTTAAACCTCGGCTAAAAAATCCACAGGATTTGCGATTTGGACAGTTATATCTCAATCAGTGAGATCAACGGCGCGAAAAGGATGCGAGACCGGGCGCAAGTTTGGAGGTGTGGGACCTGGCGGATAGGTGGCAAAGGGAGGTTGAGCATGAAGGCTTGGGAGGAAAGTGGGACCCAAGAGGTGATGTCAACTATTTTTTCATGGATCGAGTTTATGTGTGGGCGGGGTTGGAAACTCTGGTTTAACGAGAGTCGTTAGATTGATAAGATCAACAGTTTGGATGTATTTGCGGGGATGAATGGGTTTGATGATTGGGGGAAAAAGGTTTAATGGGAGGAGGGAACGAGCATGGGCTGTCCGATCAATACAATCGACGGTGTAGATCTGCCTAGAAGAGGTAAGGCGGGGTGGGGGAACAAGGCTCTGCCTTTGAATTTTTTAAAGGTTTTTTGAGATTTTAATAAGGTTTGGGTTATGAAAAGAATAAGCGCAGAGGGGTGAAATAATGAAGGAAAGGGGCTGGAGGTAAGGTAGAAGTGTGGTCCCGTGAGTAAAAGGAGGACCGGGGGTGAAAATAAAAAGGGCTAAGGGCTTAAGAATTAGCCCATGGTCAGGCCCTCGAGTCACATGGAGAAAGGGGCTGGGGCTCAAGCCCAAAGGGGCTTTAAAGCCCAATTTTATAAAAAGGCAGACAGAGGCTAAAACCAAGGTTTTTTGGCCTTTCAAAGGATTCCGATAAGGGGGAAAAGGGTTTTTTAAACCATATAAAGGAGTTATAATGGCTTTTAGAGGGGTTTTTTAGAAGAAATGAAGAATTAGTGAAGGAAAAAAAATGGGGGTTTTCGAGGGAAGTTAAAGGTTAATGAAGGGAAATGGACTTTTCAGAAGGGGAAAAGGACTTGTTAGGATAGGATCAAATGAGTGAAAATTGGCAGAGAATGGAGGTGAAAAATGAGAGATATAGCCTGAAAACAACTTCTTTTTGAGATGGTAGGATAACTTGGAGGTTTTAAGTGAAAATATTCAGTGAATTGATAGAATTAGGATAATGAAGGCTGTGAGATTTCTAGAACTCACAATGTTTCTGCAATATTGTTTCTAGAAATCTAGGATTTTCAAATACAGTCATCTTTGGATAAAGTCAAAATTATGGATGACTAATAGTGGCTCCACTTGGGGAGGACAACTATCCTTTTAGGTGTCCAGAACCTCCAGTTTATCAATCTTTGGATTTCAGTAGACCAGTGCCTTACCCATTGGTCATATTTCTTCTTTTCTTGCTGATCTCTTTCCATTTTGACAATTCTTCAATGACCTGCAACATGAAAACTCTTTTAAACAACATCTCTACCTACCCAAAACTACTTGTCCTAGCATTTTCTCTTCTTCCTTTGAGTGCATTTGAACTAGCAACCTCTTTGACATTTTATTTTTGAAAACATAAATAAACTATATAATCCTATCCTTATTTCTTCCAAGAGTCAAGATTAAACTGTTGAACTCTTTATTTTTCTACCTAAGCTACTATCTGTCAAGATTAAGCTGTTTGACATATTTTATTCTCTATTTCTAAAACAAGAAATTTAAACATAGTCAAATCAGTATTAGACTATCTAATTTTCTATGGTGTCTATAGTTGTATGTACAAGCTGCACATAGACTTTATTTGCAGAAAAATAAAACAAAATTGTGAAGGCTTAAGATCTGAAAATTATAGACATCCTTCTATTCTTTTCCCAGCTTTGGTTTTGATCTATTTAGAGCTATCTTTTTCCTTTTCTTGGTTCATATTTTGAGCTTGTTAGAACCATTTCCTTTATATCCTAATCTATTCTATTGATAAGCCAAGTCTGAAAAAATCTTATCAATCTGTGCTTCTACTAACTTATCAACATAAATTTAAAGTATGTTCAGCCATGATTAGGCTAGATGACTAAACAATATATCATTTTTTAATTAGGAGTGGCACTTAGATTTTCTCACTTTCAAAAAATTCTCTTTTTTGGGTATGGGGTTGTACCTCTTTTGAATCTTCCCTCTTTTCCTTCTCCATTTTTATTGTTTTTTTATTTTTCATTATTTTTTTCAACTCAATTATGTACAATGAACAAAAACTTTGAAATCAGGACTCTTGACAGAAGTAGTGCTTGAGCATCCTTCCATTGACAGGACCTCCAAATAAATCTTCTCCATTCAGCTCTTGTAGAAGGAATGCATTATTACCCCTGATAGAATGAATAATGTAGGGCCCTTTCCACAAATTTTCAAATTTTCCATGTTTTCCCTTGTCTTCCCTTCTAGAATCCCACTTTAGAACTAAATTTCCAACTTGGAAATCATTTTCTTTAGTCCTCTTGTCAAATAAATTCTTGGTGCTTTCTTGGACTGTTTGTGTTCTCTTATATACTTCCTCTCTGGACTGCTGTAAATGGATGGTCTGATTGATCCTTCTCTGCATATCATTTTTCTCAGGTTGTAATTCTTGGAAGAGTTTCATGACTGGAACTCCTAAAGATGTTGGAAAGACTGCATCCATGCCATAAACCGGCTGATAGGGGAACATATTTATTGAATTTTTGGTGGTTAATCTATCAGCCCATAAAGCATGAATAAGCTTACTATGCCATGATTTCTAATTATGCTCCAACAGTTTTTTAATAATATTGACAAGGATTTTGTTGGAGGATTTAGCTAATCCATTTCCTTGAGGATAGTAGGTAGTGGAATGACCCAAGGTGATATGGTATTTATAGAAAAAGTCAACCATTCTTTTAGACTTGAAGGCAGCAGCATTGTCTATGATAATTTTTCTAGGACAGCCAAATCTAGATAGTAAATTGGTTTCAAAGAACTTGATAATGACAAATTCAGTAGCATTCCTAGAAGGTATGGCTTCTATCCACTTGGTAAAATAATCAGTGCAGTGAGGATCCACTTATGTTGGGCTGATGAAGATGGGTGAATTTTCCCAATGAAGTTCAAATCCCATTGTTGAAAAGGATCCTCAACACTGATGGGATGTAAGGGTAAAGGTAGGAGTTTTCTCTTGCCATAAAAAATTTGACACTTATGGCAAGACATGACAAGTTTCTGAGTGTCTGGAAAAAGAGTGGGCCAACAGTAACCAGATCTGAGGATTTTATTTGATGTAGTCTTCCGGTAGAGATGTCCTCCACATTCTCCCTCATGTAGCTCATGCATGATTCTTTCTGCATCAATCTCAAACAAACAGTTAAGCAATATACCAACAATATTTTTCCAATATAAAACCCCATCTAGTACGCAATAATTGAAAGCCTTCTGCTTCAAAAATATAGCTTTAGTTTTATATAGAGAAGGAGGGGTATTCAGATAAAGAAACACATATGTGATATCAACATACCAAGGTGAATTCACAAAAGTTTCTTCAATAAATGGAGCCGTAAATTCTTCTGTTTCTTCCAAAACATCAACCATATTCATATCTAGTGCTTGGAAGTTTGATTCAGCCATGAGTTTTGCTAATCCCTGCCCCTTGATTAGTTTGGTAGGCTTGATTTCTAAGTCATATTCTAAAATAATAGCAATCCATTTTCCCCTTTTACCATTAGGGTCTTGACTTAGAATATCCTTGACAACAGTGTGTGGGATAAAAGCAATGATGTGAGAATGTAAGATGTATACTCTAAAGTCTTTCAATGCTTTTACCAAGGCTAAGGCATGTTTCTTCATGATGTTATACTTGAGTGGAGCATCTCTTAAGGCCCTACTAAAAAATGATATAGGTTTTTCATGCCCCATGTTATTCTTTTGCAGTAACACTGCAGCTATTGTATATTCAGATGCAAAGGAAAAGATATAAAAATATTTTGTGAAATCAGGACTTATGAGAACCGGTGTTTGAGTAAGAGCTTGTTTCACTAGTTCAAATGATTGTTTAGCTTGTATTGTCCATTTAACACTTATTTCTTTCTTAAGAATGTTTGTTATATTTCTTAATAGCTCAGCAAGGTTGGGGATGAATCTCCTTAAAAAAATTATCCTCCCAATGAAAGATTGTAATTGTTTGAGGTTTCTAGGATGGCTGATTTTCAATATGCCATCAATCCTTTTAGGTTCTACTTTGATTCTCTCTTTAGAAATTATGTGGCCAAGAAGATTTCCTTCTTGGAGACCAAAGAGTGTCTTTTTTGGATTCAAAGATAAGCCATATTTCCTACATTTCTCAAAATAATTTCTTAAATGAATCAAGTGTTCTTCATTAGTTTTAGAGAAAACAGTAATGTCATCAAGGTAAATGATTATAAAATAGCCTATGTATTCTAAAAAGGCTATGTCTATGGCCCTTTGGAACGTGGCCCCTGAATTCATTAAACCAAATAGCATTTTGGCATACATGAATGTACCCCAAGGTGTAGTAAAAGTAGTCTTATGTTGATCACTTGGGAGTACTAACACCTCATTGTAACATGAGAACCCATCCAACAGTGAAATTCTTTTAGACCCAACCACCCTTTGAATTATATGATCCATTTTTGGCAAGGGATAGTTATCTTTAAGGGGGGCTCTATTTATATTTCTGAAATCAATGCAGAGCCTAATTTCCCCAGTTTTTTTCCTAACAGATACTAATTTGGAAACCCATTTTGAATACCTAAGGGGAACTATGATCCCAGCATCATACATTTTCTTAATCTCTTTCTCAACTAAAGGCAGTAAAACAGGGTTTATCCTTCTGAGTTTTTGTTTGAAAGGTTTCTGATTTTCCTTAAAAGGAATTTTGTCTTTAATGATGTTGGTATCATATGATTTTACATCCTTGTATCCCCATGCAAAAATATCTTTAAATTATTTGAAAACTTCTATGTATTTCTATTTGATATGAGCTGGAAGAGTGCTGGATAGCTTGATCATTTTGGGTTATGGTAGGCTGCCTATGTTATGTTCTTCTATGTTTGCTTCTATAGGCTCCATTCTTGGTTCTTTGGCTACATCAATGAAATCAAAAAGCTGTTCTAATGGGGTAAGACCCCTTGGAATTGTATCATTTTTACATTGTAAAACTTCCAGGTATTTTTGGTCTGCATTTTCAACTATTTCTGCTCTAAAAGGATGTTCAAAATGCTTTATATTAGTAGAAAAAGACAGCTCTATTTCAGGGATTTGTTCTTTATTAAAACAGTTTTCCTCATGGCTTGAAGTAGGTGTTGGTATGGAAAAGTCATTCTTTGATTGCAAAAAATCATCTATGTGTTTGTCTCCTTCAAACACTTTCCAATAATCTTCATTGTCATGTATTGCAGGTCTATTTTTTACCTTTATATCATATTTTTCATTTATTTGTGGTATTTGGAAATTACTAGCAGCAAAGGCAAGTTCATTTGCTAGATGATTTTGAGCTCTTGGGATGAAAAATGAGTTCATATTTTTCAAATGTTTTTAGGAGATCAAGGGTAGCATTTCTATATTCTCTGAGTTTTGGGTTTTTGGTTGAATATTCCCCTTTGACCTGTTTGATAATTAACTTAGAATCCCCTTGGACTAATATTATTTTGGCTCCTAAATATTTGAGTAAGTGTAGGCCAATAAGGAGGGCTTCATATTCAGAAATGTTATTTGTGCATGGAAAATCCAGTTTATAGGAAAATCCTTTGTTTGTGTTCTGTATCCATACACCAGCCCTTGCACTTAATTTGCTACAAGAGCCATCAAAGTTTATTTCCAAGGTATTTCAATCTCATTTTCATTTTCTTTCTGTTGTTCAAGGCTGCTAAAATTTGGATTCTTGAGTTGATGGCAGATTTGACTGTTCTGGTAGACTAAATTCTTCTTTGTTTTCCTTTTCTTGTTAGTTGATTTCATCTTCATTATATAAGATAAAGGAATCCAAATTTGAATGGATGGAGTAGATAGGAGAATTGTTTGGTCTATCTATGTTTCTCACCATGTATTTCATGTGGGATTCCCTGTATACTCTTCTAGTTTGGTTAAATACTAGGATGGTGGCATAAGACATGTCCATTTGAAGGCTCCCCTGTAGTTTGGCTCCCCATGATCTAGATAGCAGCATGCCATACGTAGGGGGAATGTCAGCTGCTACTATGTCCATTACTAGACTCTTAGCAGGAATTTGTGCCAAGTTGACACACAAATATTTGATTAGGCCTAAGAATTTGACCCTGCTTGAATTAAAGGTGTATAGGTCTTTGTATGGTTTAGTAATTTCTAAGCATAGGCATTCCATTACTACTTTGGGCATAAGATTGTGTGAAGCACCTGATTCTAGCATGGCATTATGCAAGATTTTGTCATGTATATTCAGGCTGACATAGAAGGGAGAGACAGCCCCTTCTTGGTATTTTCCTTCAACTTCAAGACCAAACAATAACTTTGGTTTATCATCTATCAAGTTTAAAGTATCAGTGTCACTGCCTATATTCAAATCTTTCAAAACTTGGTTTTTATATACATCCTAAGTTACTAGTTCAGCTAAGGGTATGGTGATTTTGATTTTGGAAATTTCCCCTTCAAGGCTGAAAGGAACTATTGTTCTTGACATATTTACATCTATTTTTTCATTTACAGCTCTTTCAGCAATTCTGATTTGCTGAAATTTATTTGGACTGCTATTTGGGATAGATTTGTTAGGGCCACTAGCTAAAGTAATAGGGAAGCTTTGTTCAACACTTTGCTGGCTGTTTTTGTCTTTATTTAGATCATTTTTCTTGGTCATAGTGTTGGTGTTATTGGTTGTCTTCTTAGGTTGATTTTCTGAAGTTTTCTTAACAGTAGTACTAGTGTTTTTTTCATTGGAAATATCTGGGCTCCCTTTGCTTCTAAGATTGTATTTTTTGTGTACCTCCATGATTGAATTTTCAAACCCCAATCTGTAATCTTCAAAATATTCATGGTTGTTTTCAATTCTTTCTAAAGAGAAGAATCCTTATTCTTCTTCAGTGAAAAAACATCTGCCTCACTATCAGATCCTATCAGATTCACATGATTTTCTTCCAACCTTTCAACTTCCCTTTCTTCTTCTTGATCAATATAGTTTTGTTGAAAGGGAGGCCTAATTTTTTGGTCATTATCTCTTTGCCTATATTGATTAGGGTCTCTTTTGAAATTTGTATTTCTATTTATGTTTTGGGGGTTGTTTTGGTTTTCTCTAGGAGGCACTCTATCATTCAGATTTATATTTTCAAGCATTCTCTCCATTACCTTTACTAAGTTATCAATTTTAATATCTGATGATGAGGTTGATGCCATTGTATCATCCCTGTATGTAACTCTTTTCTCTACTCTTAACCTAGCTCTTTTCTCAATCAGATTTGCTTCTACACTTAAGGCTCCCCTCTGCGTGTCTTCTAAAGTTGAGGGTTCTCTTTCTCTTAGCTGGTAGGACATTTCAGGATCAAAGCCCTCTGGAAATTTAGCCAAGGCTAAGCCTAATGGAGGTTTCATGTCTGGGGGAAGTGCATTATAAACACTATTGAATCTGGTGCAATAATCTTGGACACATTCCCCACTATTTCTTTTGAGATTGGTATATTCTGAAAGGATTTGGAGAGGGTTCTTTCTAATTTCCCATTTGTTTATTAATGTTTGATATAAATAAGGGAGATCATTTATGCTGTGAAGAGTTAAGCCCTTAAACCATTTCTTGGCTTCTCCTCCTAAACTTTGAGAAAAAATTCTCATCTTAATGGTCTCTTCTTCTATTTCCATGTAATCAAAGGCATAATTTATTTTATCTACATGCTATTGGGAAGTAGTAGGTTCATTTCCAGTGAAATGGGAAATTTTGGATTGGTAATCATTGGGTAGGGGAACCAAAGGTTGTGGTAACACTAGTGGAGCATACCATGCTACCATGATAGGAAATAATGGTGGATTTACAAGAGGGAAAGTGGGCTGAAATGGAGTGTTTTGAATAGTGGATGTGTGGATAGGAGTAAAAGAAACACTTGGGCCAGCAAACTGATGATGAGTAGTTTTGTTATGGAAGGAGCTGAAATGATGAAGAAACTGAGAATCGGGTGGAGTAGAAGGTGAAGCTTCTCTGCTAAAGCTCTGTTGCAAATCTGTAGTTTCAAATTCATCTTAATTTAAATCACTTTGAGACTTATTTTTGAATAGGTTCTTTGTGTAAGGTAAGTCAAAGTGAGGATCTTCTAAGACTGTAAGATTTTCAGGGACAGATCTTATTCTTGGGATGATCCTATCAGTAGTTGGTTTTTCAGATCTAGAAGTTTGCCACAAAATCCTTTCTGGATTATCAAATATGGTAGGAGGATTAGGATGTGGATGGGATCTATTATGGACCCTATGTGAAGCCAAATTTCAGTTTCCAAAATTTTAGAGAGGTTGAGGTTTTTTGGATTGTTTTCCTCTCACATTGATTTCTATAATAGGGGACTATGATTATAAACTTTCTCAGGGTTGGTTAACACAATCCTAGGGAAATCTAGAGGTCTAGAGGAGTAATAGGCTTACTGGGGCTAGTGGAGTCGCCAAGTGGAAATTTTTAGCTTTTCTAAAGGTAAAATATTTTATGGTCCACCACCAATGGTTTATTTGAAAACCAATCTGAAATGTTTTGGGTTTTTCTGAGTTTTTTTGTAGTTCTATGGTTGTGAGAGTGTCCTATACCTGATTCAACACTTAGCTAAGGTGGTGAAACAAACAGAGTCTACTCTATGGATCACTAGCTGATTTCTTCTAGGTTTGATAAGTGTCTCTTAGAATCCTAAGGGTTACTTAGATTGCCACTGATTCAGATAGATCCTATCATGATTACCATTATGCTGGTAGTGCTTGAAGAAAGCTATAGTTCACTTGAATGGATACTGAGTGTCTTATTTAGGGAATTTTACTCAAAAAGGTCCCACCATGATCACCAGAATGTTGAAGTCCTGTGATTTAGCAGATTGGCATACTAAATGACAAGGCAACATATAAACCAGTCTTTAGAGCTCTAGAATCTACCCCTCCTAGTCTCACAGAGGGATCTCTCAATTGTTTGCAAAGATATGACTTGTTTGCTTGTAAAAAGGTTGATTTTAGGCTAGTTATTAAGCTTGAGTTTGTTTGATTGTTTTATGGGACATGATGATCTAGGCAACATAGATAGAAAAGGGAAATCTCTAATTTATTGGGCAATGGAGTCAAGTAGAAGTTTGTAACAAGTTTGTAAATGAATCAGGGGTATCAAAGGGAAAACCTAACTTGGCTATTGGATCTAGAAAGTTTTTTAGGTGAAATGAAATGAACATTAAAGGTTTAGAATGAAAAGTAGAACTAAGGGAAATTAAGAATCCTTAATTATATGCACTTCTTAACAAAGGAACTTAAAACATCATTTAAACCTGAAGAGGTATTCCATAGATGAGGCTAACCATGAATTCTACAAATCACACTTGAATAAATAACAATTTCAAGACAAACTTTTCAAATTAAATCTAGGAGTCGAGGAACACTCTATTTCATCCAAATATTTCACTTTCAAGGATAAGAAAACATTCAAGATTCACAAATAACTACATTCATAGAAGAGGGAACTCCTAGAAATCTTTGATTACAGCTATAAAGACCTTCAAAACAATTATTTCAGAAAGAAAAAAGGGTATGATTAAAACATACCTCTTTGGCAGACTATAAACAATGGTATTTTAAAGGGAGACTTCAGAAACAGTTTTCAAGAGGCAACAAGTAAGCAGGGAAAACCATAAATCATTCTTGAGACCAACTATTTGAACTATTTCTAAAATAAACAAGCATAAGGGTTCAAGAGAGCAATTAAGAATTCTCTAGAATGCCTCAGTAGAGGAAAACATAAAATAGTGAAGAGTAAATAGGTCTAAGGTGCTTCTAGGAGACATTTCTTAGCCTAAACTTTTTACTCTATTGCAGTAAGAAATGATGAAACAGAACGAAAAATAGGAAAAACATTAACAAATTAGAATACTTCACCAACAACCAATCTCAGGGATCCAATGACAGAGCTTTCTCCATCAACAAACAGGTTCAAACAACCACAGTTTCCAGAACATCTAATTTCTTTCAACTTCAGTAGAACTATGTATTACTTCAAAGAGTTATCAAATGCCCCAACATACAATGAGTTCAAATGCAGTATTTATGCTGCAAATGAGGAGGTGGAACTGATATAGGGTTCAAAATGTTATTAATGACAGAGTAAATATGTTCCTAGCCTTGAAAACCATGCAAGCCATAAGGTAGGAAAATGTGTGCAACTACTTCTCTGTTAATAACTCTGTCTTAACTATCTAAGGAGAAAATAGGTGAAAGATTGACTTTTAAGGCTTTATCTTATCTTTACAATAACTGTCTGATAGGTTTAAAATATCTTTTTTTGCGTAATAACTGCCAATTTTCCCTTTAGGACATAAATTAAGCCAAAGGTGGTAGTTAGGCTTATCAAGTGAATCACTACTCTGTGTTGTTTTATCCGAGGCCTTTTTAGGCCTATCTTGCCTTAATTTAATCAAAAAGTGTGTCTAGGCCTGATTTATTTTAGCCTTCATAATCCATTATACTGCCTTTCTAACACTTCTCAGACTTCTTCAAACCTTTGATTCATCTGTTTTAACTATGTTTTCTCCTTTAATCTGCCAATTAAACCTTTAAATCTTATATATTCTAAATTTGTCTTTTATCCTAAAACTGTGATTAAGTCTTCAGTCCTTTGCTTCTTCACTTCTTTACTGACTTTCCTTGTCTTCTAGTAAGCAGGTTTCCTTTGGTGTGCTAAAGGGTTTTGTGTTTCAACCAGTGGTCATGAGACATTGGTTAAAATGTTGAAATCAGACCCTGTTCTGTCCCTTTCTGCAATTGATTAAGCTTTGAGGATTGCCACCCTCGTTCCTGTGTATTTGGCCTTCATAAAACCTTAAAAAAAACAATCAAACCATTGTAATAATCCTACGTATTTGGATAAACTGCATTGGAGGCGTTTGGGAGGGTTCGGGAGCAGTTTCAGAGGAACGGGTTATGCATGGAGGAAGGGTTTATGGGCGAAAAAATTCACAAAATGGGTTTTAAAACAGTTTTGGTGCGAAATTTGGGTGAGAGTGGTTTCGGAAAACCACCGGCGGTTTTCACGCTGCCGATGGGCAGTTAGCGGTTTTGCTCCGGGGGAACGCGATTCCATTCATCGCTCACCATGTGCCCCTCGCAAAGCTACTATTTTCATGTAGAAATGAGGTGTTAAACCTCAACTACAAAATCCATGCGATTTGCGATTTGGACCGTCAGATCTCCATCAGTGAAATCAATGGTGCGGAAAGGAGGCGAGACCAGGCGTAGGTTTGGAGGTGTGGGACCTGGCGGACAGGTGGAAAAGGGAGGTTGAGCACGAAGGCTTGGGTGGAAAGTGGGACCCAAGGGGTGACGTCAACTGTGTTGGAATCATGATTGCCATTAGACCAAAACCCGCAGGCATTAGTCTCTGCTACAATCACCAGAGTTAGGATCCATGAGAGGCGGTTAGTACATGTCACGAAACACATGGGGAGCATTGAACCCAATTTCCAACAAACTATTTTGTCGTGGTGCAGTTTTATGTGTGGGAAGGGTTGGAAACTCGAGTTTAACGACAACCGTTAGATCGATAAGATCAACAGTTTGGATGTATTTGCAGGAATGAATGGGTTTGATGATCAGGGGGAAAAGGTTTAATGGGAGGAGGGAATGAGCACGAGCCATCCGATCAATATGATCGATGGTGTAGATCTGCTGAGAAAAGTTAAGGCAAGGTGGGGGAACAACGGTCCGCCTTTGAATTTTTTAAAGGTTTTTTGAGATTTTAATAAGGTTTGGGTTATGAAAATAATAAGGGCAGAGGGGTGAAATAATGAAGGAAGGGGGTTGGAGATATGTAGAAGTGTGGTCTCATGAGTAAAAGGAGGATCGGGGGTGAAAATAAAAAGGGCTAAGGGCTTAAGAATTAGCCCATGGTTGGGCCCTCGGGTCAAATGGAGAAAGGGGATGGGGCTCAAGCCCAAAGGGGCTTTAAAGCCCAATTTTATAAAAAGGTAGATAGAGGCTAAAACCAAGGTTTTTTGGCCTTTTAAAGGCTTCCAATAAGGGGAAAAAGGTTTTTTAAACCATATAAAGGAGTTATAATGGTTTTTAGAGGGGTTCTTTAGAAGAAATGAAGAATTAGTGAAGGCAAAAAAGGGGTTTTCAGAGGGAAATGAAGGGTTAATGAAGGGAAATGGAATTTTCAGAAGGGGAAAAGGACTTGTTAGGATAGGATCAAATGAGTGAAAATTGGCAGAGGATGGAGGTGAAAAATGGGAGATATAGCCTTAAAACAGCTTCTTTTTGAGATGGTAGGATAACTTGGAGGTTTTAAGTGAAAATATTCATTGAATTGATAAACTTAGGATAATGAAGGCTGTGAGATTTCTAGGACTCACAATGTTTCTGCAATATTGTTTCTAGAAATCTGGGATTGTCAAATTTAGTCATCTTTGGATAAATTTAAAATTATGGATGACTAACAGCAGCCAGCACAGTTTTTAAGAAAGGCAGTTTGCTGTAATAAATTTATATTTTGAGTTTTTTGTTGTTCTGGCATGTTTTCCAAGGTGGAGGCAAGCACGGAAAACAAGATAAGTTTGTAATTAATTTTCTGGAATTTTTCGTGTATATTTCACCTCTTTGTAAAAAGCATTTTTCCAGAAATAAGGAGCTTTCAAACTGGTTTTCCCCAAGAGTTGTAGGGGGTTTTTCCAGGGTCACCTTGACCAAAAATCATTGTGTTAGAATGTTTTGAATGGTTGTTTGTGTCTGCTGATTTTTATTTCTGCATTTTCTAGCATTATGAAAAATTTCCAAAATTTCAGCAAATATTTATTTTCCATCTTGTTGAATGTAAGGTTATGGGAAAGGGAATTTAACTAATTGGAGAATTAAGGTGAAACTGAAAACCGGGGCGGGAAAACAAAAATTTCTACAAGTCACCGAAAAATTCTCGCAAAAAGTTGCAGCTCACACGTACTGACCTGTTAGTTGTTGAAATCGCAGTTTTAGCCCCCACAGGTTTGACCCGAGCTTCAATTAGGAGGTTCTTGGCTGAAAAGTGTGAGCTGCAATTTTGGGATCCTTGGGCGATAGGTTGTGAAAACATTTGTTGTCTCTGGCGTGACTGATACCTGTTACCTCTGGAAAACACCCAGAAACACTCCCAAGTTATAAGTTTTAATGTTTTATGGCACAAAGGGTGAAAACAACATTAAGAGACTAAAAATAGCTGAAGAAAAAAACTAGTTGCTGAAGCAACTAGTCATAGAGGAATCTGAATAAAACCGAATGGAGTTGCCAATTGTTAGAATGAATTCTTAACGCAAGTTTAAAAAAATAAATCACTTTAGTTGTGTGTGAAAAACAACCCTAATAAGAAATATGGTTTCTTAACTTCCTTAGATCTAAAATAGATAGGCGAAACAAATGCAACAAAAACCTAGATCTATGGAGTAAAATAATTTAAATAGTAAAAAGAAATAATATTTTCTCCAAATATCCAATGGAGAAGACAATACATATCAATAATTTTATATGTATTAGCACCTGGGAAGGGAACAAAGAATGATGTTACCAGTCCCCATGAATAGGATGGATTCTTGGCTATCCTCAATGCTTCAGATCCATAATTTTATCTCTCTTAATAGTGTAGAAAACCCCAAACGTGTTGAACTCTACAGGAGTTCAAGAAGAAAAAATAATAATAAAAGTTATCAAAGTATGACTATGACAAAAGGATCAAAGTCCGACCATGATAAAAGGATCAAAGTTAAATAACAAATGGAAAACCCTCCTATTTATAACAAAGTATTGAGTTAACCTTGATAATGGTGCATAATAAAATATTAGTAACCAATATTTAGATTTAACTACTTGAAATATTTAACTATATTTTGTTGGAGGTAAAAGGAATTTAAATTGGTTAAATTCCTTTATTTAGAAATAATAAATAAATAAATGATTTATTTATCATTTCAAGGATGGGGTTAAGGAATAATTTAACAAGTAATGATTTGTTTGATTATTTCTAGGTGATTTAGTCAAATTTAACAAGGAATAATAATTAAATAATGATTGAATTAATTATCCTTATAGAATAATAAGATAAATAATGATTTATCTAATTATTTCTCATTAATTGGGTTAAATATGATGAGGAATACTATTTAAACAATTGTTTAATTAATTATTCCTAGAGGAAAATGAAATAAATAATGATTTATTTAATTATTCCTCATGGGCTTTCCTATTTGAACCAGAAATAACTTAATAAAATGTGGTTTATTAAATTATTTCTCATAGTGAAAGCAATTTTACTATGGTAAAATTGGTCTTACATGGTGTAATTATGTCCATTGAAATGTAAATGGTTAGATGACCAAAAATTGGTGTAAGAAGAGGGATATAGGAAAAAGGTATAAGGGGAACAAATTTCAGGGGTAAGAAGGAAAAATATAAATGGGACAAGAAATTATATGAAGAATAGGAGAAGCATTCATCCTAGGGAAAAAAGAGAAGAAGAAATAGAGGGAAATTTTTGAAAATGGATAAGAAGAAGCAAAGAGTATTTACCTTAAGTAGTAAATGTATCTATCAAATAATGTTGTGTCCTAGATGAATTAAATGCAATGGGAGTCTTGTGTTAATTACATAGAATTTTTCATGCCTTTTTCCCTAAAATTGGTCAGAGATGAGTTTCTTTCGGTCTTTCTGCTTCCACCAAAAGTCCTTGTAGAAACCTACTTCTTCTCAGTGACAAATTAGTGATATATGAAAATCAAGTAGCATCCCATTTTATTTCCAAAAAATAATATGATCTACTAGTGATCAAGATGGTTTTTAAGAAGAACCTTACATGATTGTGCCAATACGCTGGTTTTCACATTCATGTGTTTTTATTTATTTTTTATTTTTTATTAATTTATGAATTTTTCTCTTTTTTTATATATTTATTAGGAAAATATTAAATCAAAAACTCACAGTAGTCTAGTATCCCCAACTACCATCTTCAAATATGATTGTTGTTGTACCTTTTCTATGAAATCCTCATGAGTGGTGGGATGAAAATATATTTTGAGTCTATGCCCATTTACGAAGAAAACAAATTTTCATCCATCATTGGTCTTAATTTCTACCGCTCCATTCTCGAAAACTTTTACTACTTCATATGGATCAATCCAATGTGTACAAAGTTTGCCCTTAAAATTTTTAAACTTCGAATCATAAATAAGTACCTAGTTAACTGGCTGGAGCTGCTTTGTCTTGATCAAACTGTCATTCCTTTTACTACATTGTTGTTGCATCAAGATAGTTTTTTGAATGATATCTCTTCTAATTTCATCATGTTCATTCAACTGCAAAAAGCGTTGATGCTATGCTTTCGAGAGATCCAAACCCAGTTGGATTTAAGTTCTAAAGGTTTTAATCTAGAATTTGATTGACAACAAGACCTTGTTCCCATACACCATCTCATAAGGTGTATGACTCGTGCTATTCCTCTAGGTAGATTTTTAAGCCCATAATGCTTCTAGTAATATATTTTTCCAATCTTTTATATGAATATTCACTATTTTGGTAAGAAGGGACTCGATTACCTTGTTTGTAGATTCTACCTGGGTGTTTCCCTATGGATGGTACGGTGTCGATTTCCCATGATGAATTTTGTATTGATCTATAATTCATTTTACCAGATTAGGAAAAAAAATGAATCCCATTACCAGTAACAATTTCTCTTAGAACACCAACTGGAGTAAACGTTTCATTAAATAGAAAATCAATAGCAAATTTTTTAGTATCAAAAGGAACAACTCTAGCTTCTACCCATTTTTTACAAAATTTGTTCAAACCAAGACAGGTCTTTTATTCAAGGATGTTTGTGTTATCGGTCCCACAAAATCAATGGCCCATTTTTCAAAGGGTTCTAACATGACTTGAGGACACAAAGGCATCTCATCAGATTGATCAAGTTGACCCATTATATGACAACTATCACAATGCTTAACATATTGACATGCCTAAACAAGGAAGGATAAAATTAGCCAACATGGGGAATTTTTTATGTTGTTCTCTTTTCATCGAAAATGGCCCATAAAAGGCTCATCATGGCTATCTGTAAAAATATAAAAACTACATCTTCTCTTGCGCATTTATGGATAATGATGTCAGGTCTAATGTAGAAGAGGTCTCCTTAGATCTAGGCATATGAGGAATTTTTTTGAATGATCTTTCGCCTCTTTCGAGCAGATATGTGTGGTGGTTATTTTCCTTTGACATGATAATTAGCTATGTCAGAAAACCATGCATATTTTGTTGGAACAAAAAAAATGTATTTATCAGGAAATGATTCATCTATGGGAATTTCTTGACTAGGATTATCTAATCTAGAAATGTAATCAACTACTACATTTGATTTTGTTGACCTATCAATTATATTGACATTTAATTCCTATAGTAAAACCAACCACCTGATTATCTCATCACTAGTTAGAGGTTTATTCCTAAAATATTTCATGGTAGAATGATTGGTTGACAGGGTACCCCTCGATTGAAGATTTTGATAAAGACTCCATAGATCATGGAGTAAAGCGTGTATCGTGGAGCTATGTTGGATTCTTAGGGTCTTTGGGGTGGGTAAAAGCCCCTTATTTTGTAAAAGGATGACATAATTTTGTATACCTTGAGCTCTTCCCATGGTTTTTAAACCATGGTATTGTAAAAGAGAAGAGTATATAAGGATTTTAGGTCAGTCAATGAATCATATAACTCATGATAGAATGCACTTGGATGTAGTGTTATTTTTAGTTTGTATTCTGGTGTTTTCAGGGAAAGGGAAGGCTCCTTCTACTGAGTGATTTGAGACCTTAGAAATCCCACAAATCAGTGCACAGGCCCCTGCAATTGAGTGCACAGGGCAGAAAGGGTTGTATTAAGAAGATGTGAGTAACAATAGAATAATTTGAAGACATATATGTGTTCTAATTTTATGTATTTTATTTACCTGTATCTTGATATCATTTTTGTTGCGTTAATGTTTTTTATACATAATTTCATTTCAAAGTCTTATTTATGGGTATTTATGTTGTTTTATGCTTGTTAAAGTAAAATTATGCAATTTGCTATATATTTTAGTGAAGTGTTGAAAAATGATTGTATAATTAGCATAGTTGTTTCGCAAAGCTCCATTAAGTGTTGAAAGGAAGTTAATCCCTAAATCCACACTCTGTAGTCCCTCTCAACGCAAAAAACTAGTTTTAACATCCCCCTATATGTCCTTGGGTGAGGCTTCGGTCTACACAGTAGATCGTTGTCGAAAGGGCCAGTAATAGTGCATTTTGTTGGTTCTTACAGCCATATATGAACCAGGGTCTAAGCCCCATGAATCCAACAAATCATTCCATTTTTGGGACCGAGATCTAATTGAGGGATATGTGGATGTGGTATCCATCTAATAAAGTGATTCCAGTCTGGGTAGATCTGAAAAAGTGTGAATTTGTAGTGCAGGAAAACAAAAATCCATGTATATCGACTGAGAAATGGTTGTAGAAGTGTATCTTCATAGGTCAGCATGAGATATTTTTCTCATCATTTGCTAGTGATATGTATGAGTGGTTATTAGGTCTAGCTGAGAAAATGACCCATTTCAAAAATAGGCCTACTGCATGGACTCCAGAATTGATCAAGCAACTATAGGGAAATCAAAATCATATCGCAAGGGTTGTTGATTATTGGAGCGATAATATCCGTGGATGTTTTATTATTGAGTTTGTGATTGATACATTTGTTTCCTATAGCGAAGCACAGCACACATTTTTTAAAGGCCAGCAAGGTAAGTTATTGAACTCGTTGAAGCTTTGGATTAAGATTATATTGTGTGAAAAGGGTGTAATAGAGATGCTATCAGATTGATGTTCAGAGGAAATAAAACTGGAACTACATGACACGGTAATAGATTTGGGGTAGATCGGGATAATTATGTTGATTCTGAGTATAGTCCACTATTTTTGTTTGAAATAAAATAAGGATAAAGAAGCCCTACTACACCTATAAGTGCGTCGATAAAGTTTGGAGATCATTAGAGCACTGCTGGAATTCAACAACCTTCCACTCCCGTCACAACCCATCCCCATATTATTCCTCCACCTCCACCTGAATCTCCACCTCACCCATTTACCTTGGCTTAAGCACCCAATATTCCTGTTTCTAAGGTATCAGATGATCCCGAGTAGTTTTGGTTTGTTGCAAAAGCGATATGGAGATCAAAGAACATCACTAATGAGAATATGAAGAAAGCACAGTTGGTCACAATGCTGTGGGACAAAGCATTGTCTTGTTATATGAAATACTCCTTTATTAACCAAAATTCCACATTAGCCCAGACAAAGGTTGCATTGAATGTTGAATTGAAGAAGTCAAAGTCGTAGTCCCAATGTATTATGGAGATCAAAGAGATTAAACAATTGGTCATTGAAACTATGTGGGAAGTAGATCAAATATTTACGACACTACTAAGCCAAATAAATTTCAGGATACCTGATGAACACCATAAGGAATTTTTTATCACTACATTGTTACCAGACCTCATATTACCATTGTCATAGCATAAGATTGCAACCCAAGCTGAAGCATTGGAGATTGCGATGAAAATAAAATCTTCGATGGTAGCAGATACCAATATTGAGGTTCAACAAATCCAAACACAGTTGACGAGCTTACATATGGAACTCCAACATTTGAAGACATTTAGATGTTTGGTGCATAAAGTGAAAACTGGAGGGTCACTATAAGGACCAGTATCTTTTTTTTAGAGACTATTTGGGTGTAGGGATGCCAAGTCCATTAAAGCCTAGACTAGGTGTTATATCAAGTGTGGAACTAGATGTCTGGTGTAGGTTATGTGAAGTTGTAGTATAACATTCCATAGACTATTGCCGTCTACTGAAAAAGTACATTTGGTCGCCAAAACAATTGTTTTGTAATTTTTGTAGCTTGATGGGACATGATGAAAATAACTACCAAATCTATGATCTGATGATGTAGCAGATTCATGGAGCGTACATAATACTAGTCAAATATTTTGAAGATCCAGGTTCACCAACAACGTGCGGAGTTTTCCAAGGCTGATGGTGTGGCTGAGGAAGAGGCGTTGGTCGAGGCCGTAGACAGATCATATGTTACAACTGTAGTCAGCATGGACATTTTGCAAGGGATTTTCAGAATCCTACTGCAATTTCCCATAAGTATTATCATTCATTTGATCATGAAATTGAAGATTTTCCCGTATTATTGTCTAAAATGTAGGGAAAGAACAATGAGAAGCCTACCTGGAACATACAAATTTTGAGGGTTGAACCACGCGAGGAATATACAAGTGTCAACATAGTGACATATAGTGTTGTAAATATCGGGGAAGATAGCATGGAAGGAAAGAGACCTATGGGCGATACATGGGTCTAGAAAGTTGGATACAAGAATGTCGAGTTCAATGTATAGCACGAATGAGAAACCCTCATGGAAGAAAAGAATAATTTTATGGATTCTAGAGATTTTACATCAAAAGAGCAGAGACAATTGATTCCACTAAATAATAAACCTAAGGAGATTAAAAAACCAAAGGAATTTGATTCATCCATTCCGAAGTCATTTTTAAAGACATGTATGAAGATGATAAGGGATTAGAATGTTGTGGAAGGACTATAGGAGCTAATTGAAAAATACGCTGGAAAAGAAGAACCACAATTGGAACAACATGTAGTAAACAAGGTCTACAAAAATAATAAGAGAACCGATATAGAAATGTAGTTATTTGTGCAGATCGACGATTATGAAATGGTCCAAGTCATCGTTGATATTGGATAATATGCTAATGTTTTTCCCAAACAGGGATAGGAACGAGAGGAGAGACGAAAGCTGCAATGGTCACCGATTCAGCTTACAATGGAAAATCAACAAAAAATCATTCCTATGGGTGGATTGATTCTCTTTAGAAAGTTAGAGCAATAGTATTTTGAATTACCATTGAGCCAACAAGTTTGGTACAACCTAATTTAGCTGCACAGTTGGAAGAAGCATGATTCAGCTTAGAATGGATAGTAATACGTATGATAGCAATATGTATCCTAAGGTGATGATAGCAATCTATATCCTACTTTTCTTGGATTTGATTGGTTTTATAATATAGATGCCATAATGAATACGAAAAATAGACAGATGTGTTTGAGAAGAATGGTACAAGGGTCGTTGGGCCTTTGGACCCATCTGAAGGAGTGAAATACACAAAACTTGTCCATAATTAATATGGAGATGTTGATATTGATTATATATATATATATATATATATATATATATATATATATATATATATATATATATATATATATATATATATATATATATATATATATAAGATCCCTGCGTAGGATGAAGATTGAATCAATCCTACTATTGATGGCAAGATAAGTTGGAAGCACGACATCTCTTTTTTTTTCAAACTACGATGAAGAATTAGAGCACTGGAAGAACCGATTGCATGAAGTTTCCACTAAGCAATGCAATAGAGTTACCAAATCGCTTCGCTACATCACATCAAAGGTACATGAGTTTCCCTTCTATGATGGAACTTAGAGATGTTGATTTATTTCTTGATACATTTTAAAACAAGGTTCCCAAAGAGCAGTGATATGAAGATATGGGATTTTCTTTGAGGTCCACCTCATGCAGATGGTGGGGTGCACATAGAGATGGCTTAGGAGTATGGAAGGAATATTGAAAATTGATGCAACTTAGGTTTGGTCATGTAAAAACTAGTATCATGGAGAAGTACAATGGTAGGGATTATCCTCATGAGAATTTGACTCATTGGATTGTAGCCTGGGGTGAGGAAACTCCAACCGAATGGGTGCATATATTATTTCATACCTTGGATATGATACCTCAGTAGTGGTATATTGGAATGGAGTTATGCCATGACAACACTGATTGGTATGAGATGACATAAGGTTTGTTATTAACTTATAACTTTGAATATGGTTGGGATTTCATTAATGATTCTCTTTAGAAAGTTAGAGCAGGAGTATTCTAAATTACCATTGAGCCAACGATTTTGATACAACCTGATTCAGCTGCGCAGTTGGAAGAAGCAAGAGAATTTTTAAATATGACTAGGGAGGAAGGCGAGGAGGATCTGCATAATGTCAATATTCCTATGTCAAAAAGGAAACACAAGGTTGAAAGTCCTTAAATAGAGATGTCAGATGTATCACAACCTATCAAGACTCAGCAAGTCAGTAAAGGCTTAGAAGTAGAGCCCAAATTCACGAATATTGGAGACTATTGGCACGATGACATGGTGAGAAAGGTCACTGAATTTTTGCATGAGTACCAAGAGCTATTCCTTATGAATTTCTCTGAGATAAAAGTAATTATAGGAGATTTGGGACTTATGCACATCAATTAGAAGCTTAATGTGAAGCCAGTCAAGCAATTCCCTTACCTTTTGAACCCAAAATATAAAGAAAAATTGTGGGAAGAACTACATAAGATTCTTAGTGCTAGAAGTATTGAACCTGTAGAAGATTCTGAGTGGGTTAGTCCTATGGTGGTCCAAGAGAAGAAAAATTATTGAGAAATAAGGGTTTGTGTCGATATTAGAAAGATGAATGATGCATCTGTCGATGATCCGTTTCTGACACAGTTCACTAATGAAGTTTTCGATATTATTGGAGGGCAGGAATCCTACTTCTTTATAGATGTTTTCTCGGGATATCATCAAATCAGGATCGCATCAAAATATAGTAGAAATACCACTTTCGCTACTAAATGGAGACCATTTCAGTACACAATTATGTCATTCGTATTGAAGAATGGTTCAACAATATTTTCCAGAGTCGTCATGGTAGAATTTAAAGAATATATCCACAAATTTATAGACGTGTATTTTGATGAATGGATGGTCTTCATACTTTGAAAGAAGGATGTCTCTATTCTACGCTTGATGTTGGATACCTGCCAGACATATCAAATCTCCTTGAACCTAAAGAAGTGTACTCTCTATGGATGATGCTTGGGCATACATGATATTATAGGAAGTTCATAAAGTCCTACGCACATATAACTGCACTGATGGAAAAACTATTGAAGAAATATTTCAAGTTCTATTGGGATGATGATTTCCAGAAGAGCCTCAATGTGTTAAAGGAAAATATGGTGAATGCCCCAATTTCAGTGTTTCCAGACTAGAATAAGGAATTCCATGTACAAGTTGATGCGTCCTACATAAATTTGGGAGTTGTGTTAGCATAGCCTGGAGAAGGAGATCTTGATCACCCTATAGTATTTGTGAGTAGGAATCTATCAAAGGCAGAGAGGAACTAATCCACCATATAATGAGAGGGACTAGAAATGGTCTATGCGCTACAGAAATTCAAACATTATTTATTAGGTGCGCACTTCAAAATTTTCACGGATCACTCTTCTCTGAAATACTTGGTCAACAAGGTTGTGTTGGGGGGGAATATTTCTAGGTTTCTATTCTTAATCCAAGAGTATGATTTCGAAGTGATAGTCAGGCCAAGATGTTTTAATGCAGGACTAGATCATTTGTCCAGGATCAGAATAGGCAAGGAACCTGGCAATATTGAAGAAGGGTTACCTAATGCACATTTGTTTGCTATTCGGGTTGTCAATAAGCATTTTATATATATCATTTAGTTTCCGACTATGGAAGTCACACTTGAGGAGTAAAATGCATAGAAGAAGAAAGAGCTATTAGTAAAGGCATAACATTTTACTCTAATTGCTAGAGACTTATACAACATGGGGGTTGATGAGATTCTGCGAAGATCTGTTCCTAAGCGTGAATGACACAATATTTTGGTTGAAGCTATTGACACCTAATCCTATGGATGGGTGTGCATATTTAATATTGTATATTAATTAATATTAGGAAATAAGGAAGGCTAAGAGTCATTGGGAGATGAATCCCAATAGCCTCACCTCCATGTATAAATCCATGTGCATTCTTCAGCTAATACATATTCTGATTTTGAGGAGTTACCTCCTGGTTTGACATGGTATCAGAGCCAGCTCCACTATTGGCATTTCTGCCTGTGGTGTAACTCCCTCTCCTTTGCTCAGTCAATTTTTATTAATAGTTTTTGCTGCTCTTAATTGCTAGACTGTTATTCTGCATTTTTTTTCTCTATATAGCCCTGACATTTGTAGCTCCAGCTCCTGTAGCTCCTGAAGACTACATGCTCCTCTGTCATTCTACAAATTGCAGGCTCCTCTGTCATTCTGCAAGATTCCATTTCAAATTTTTTTTTGTAACGGCCTTTTGGGCCTCCTCCATTCTCCATCGATTCACCTACCCAACGCCTTCCATTCTCCTTCGCCCCCTCACTTCTTTCTCCCCCTGCAATACCCAATGCTCTCCCTCTCCGCACTCACACTTCCCTCACTCCTAGCGTTGTCATATTTCAAAATCCCTACGCGCTCCATTCACATTTAATACGCTCCATTCAATACCATATACCATAACGCCCTCCATTCCCTTCTGCAACATACAACGCCCTCACTGTCTATAATACAATGCCCTCCACAGTGGAATCCGCTCCAGCGTTCACCATACTATTTGCAGCTCCTAACAGGTCACCATACTATCTGGTTCGATACAGTGTTCACCATACTATTTCACAGTCGGCCCTATGCATTACCGCCGCTCCATCGTTTATATAAAAATGCTGTCACTGTTATATACCATCTGTGTTTAATCCCATAAAACGCTTCTCTCCCACCTGTTATAACATCTCCTCCCATTCCATTTATAATACAGCTCTGTCCAGCGTCCGTTCATACAGCGTTTACCTCCTGGTTTACGCTCCTATTTCTTGTAACCTGGTGATATTAATACGTTGTTGTAATACGTGTTGTAATACGCTGTTCAATACGCTATGCAATACACCTTATTTTATACTGCCATTCCACTCCTGTATCGACAGTTACGCTGGTTTTATTGTTTACACCGGTTTTATTGAATACGCTGATTTCATTGACAGTTGTATTGATATACAACGCTGCCTCATATAGCGCCTGGCCCATCGGCCCTCCCATTATAGTGGCATTGACATATGAAATTATATGGTATCATATGGTATCGTATTGACATTTTTTTTTAATACCATTTCCCATATATATTTCCGCCCCATTCATACTTTTGTAATACCGATATCCCATATATTTCCGCCCCTCCCAATTTTTAGATACCGCCCCATCCATGCATTCGATACCACCCCATTCATAACATTCCATATCGACCTCCCATACAAATTTTTCTCCAAATAAAACAAAAAATACACATATTTTTTGGTGCATAATTCAGTTTTTAGCAAAGAGCTTGTGTTTTTAAATTCAATCTTTAGAAAGAGTTTTTTTAACTCAGAGTATTTTTCCAGCAAGAGTTTTTTCCCCTTTAATTGAGCATATTTCAAGAGTTGAAAGTTTTTATGGTAGAAATTTTTCCTCTTCAGAAGATTTTTTTTCCAGCAAATTTTTTTTCTCTCCTCCTTCAAAAGAAGATGATAGTCCCTTCATCTTCTAAAGAGGCTGCCTACTTGGCACAGAGAGAAAAGAGACATGCTTCAGGTCCATCCAGAGGAAGAGAAGGCAGAAGACGAAGAAGAAACTTCAGAGAAAAGGGGGGCAGACAATCTAAAGCTCAGCAGCAAACAAATCAAGACAGAGGTAAAACTAATGACAAAGACAAAAGTAAACCAGCTGAATCATCTCATTCTGTTCTAGCACATTGTAACAATGGAGTAACTGAAAACCTATTTGATGTTTCATTTACTTCATGGAGAGATGATTGGTTGCTAGATTCAGGAGCAACATGTCACATGACATTTAGAAAATATTTTTTTGAAGAATTCACTGACAAAGTTGATGGAGCAGTATATTTCGCAGATAAATCCAAACTCAAGCCATCGGGGCTTGGCACAGTCAGGCTTAAACTGCCTGGTCTTCCTGATCATATCCTACATGAGGTTCTATACCTCCCGGAGTTGAAGAGAAACTTGCTGGCCCTGATCGAAATCCGGCAGCAAGGACACTCAGTTCACTTGTTTGATGGCAAGGCAGAGGTCAGATCAGCATCAGATCACTCACTTGTCATGGAGGGAATAGAAGAAGGGAGACTTTTGACGCTGAAAGGTTCATCTGCTCATGCTCAAAACTTTGCATTCAGTTCACATCATGATGAAGGTACATTTCCATCAAGTCTTTTATGGCATGCTAGATTTGGACACTTAAACTATGACAGCCTTTGTTTGTTGAAGAAAGATGGTGTTGATGGACTGCCTACAATTCCTAGAAAACCTAAGGAATGTGATGCTTTTATTCTAGGAAAGCATAGCAAACAGCCATTTCATGATTCACACTCCAGAGCACATAGAAAACTTGAACGTGTTCATTCAGATTTATGTGGCCCTATGCCTATTGCTTCTGCAAATGGAAACAAATACATGATGACATTTATTGATGACTACACCAGAATGTGTTGGATTTACTTACTGAAGAATAAGTCTGATGCTTTTCAAACTTTCAATAATTTTCATGCATGGATTGAAAATGATGCACAAACACATATTGGCTCTCTACGTATTGATAATGGAAAAGAATACACTTCAAACAAATTTGAAAATTATCTTCGTCAACATGGAATCAAAAATCAAACAATTGTGCCATATAATCCACAACAGAACGGTGTAGCTGAAAGAATGAACAAAACTATTTTAAATATGGTCCGCTCCATGTTATTTTTCAAGAATGTAAAATTGATGTTTTGGGCTGATGCAGTTCTATGTGCTGTTTACATAAAGAATAGGTGTCCTTAAAGTTCAATTAGAAACAAAACTCCTTTTGAAATGTGGCATGGCCACATTCCTTCGGTAAAGCATTTCAGGGTCTTTGGGTCCACCTGTTATGCCTTGATACCCAAGGGTCAAAGGAAAAAACTTGGTGCTAGAAGTCACAAATGTATCTTCTTGGGGTACTCCAATACCTCCAAAGGATATCATCTCTATGATGAAGCAAATAAGAAGTTTGTGATAGCAAGAGATGTCATATTTCTTGAATCTTCCAAGAGTGACAAGGTTGTTGAGCGGCAACTTGATCGCTTGGACAGATTCACACATGCAAAGTCTTTCCAAGAATTTGATAATGTGATTCCACACCTTGAAGGGGGGATTCCGATATTGAATCAAACTGTGGAATCATATCCTAAAGCACTCTCTCCCCCACATGAAGAAACAACCACGGATGACACATTGGATGATGTGATTGACAGAATTGGGAGATTGAATCTTGAATCAATCCCAACTCAGTCAAATGACCAGCCTGGGCCATCTCCGAAAGGTCCTCCCAAATGGCTGACAAAGACACTGGAGAATGTTCATCCTGATGAGGTTGGAAAAACAGGAACAAGAAGTTCCACTCAACAAATCGAAGGTGATGTAGATAATTTTGATTCCCCTGTTGATATGGATATTGCTTATAACTGTGAATTGATTTTGTCTACAGATCATGAACCAACTTCCTTCAAAGAAGCCGCTTCTCATGATGAATGGAAAGAAGCGATGCAGAAGGAGTATGATGCCTTGATAAAGAATGGCACTTGGAAGCTGGTTGATCCGCCTTTGGGAACAAAACCAATTGGCTGTAAGTGGGTCTACAAGAACAAGGACAAAGCAGACGGCTCACTTGACAAGCACAAGGCCAGGCTTGTGGCAAAAGGATTTGCACAAAAAGGAGTCGATTATGAAGAAACTTTTTCTCCCACAGAAAAATGGACCACCATCCGGACTCTCTTTTCCTTAGCAGCTCAGAGTGGATGGAAAGTCCATCAGATGGATGTAAAAACAACCTTCTTGAATGGATATCTAAAGGAGAAAGTTTATATGTCCCAGCCAGAAGGATTTGTGATAAAGGGTCAAGAACACAAAGTTTGTAAACTTGTAAAATCCTTGTATGGCCTCAAGCAAGCACCACGAGCCTGGTATGAGAAATTGACTGAGCATCTTCTAAAACTTGATTTCAAACATTTTGATCTTGATGATGCAACTTTGTTTGTTAAGAAATTTGGAAAAACAGTTGTATATCTTGTGGTATATGTAGATGATCTTTTGATAACAGGAAACAATGAGAGCTATATTGCATCCATGAAGAAAGAGTTGAAGAAAGGTTTTGAAATTACTGATTTGGGTCATGTTCATTACTATTTGGGTATTGAAGTAATTCAACATCCAAAATTCATATTTCTTTCTCAAAAGAAGTACATTGGAGATCTCTTGAAAAAATTTGGCATGGATGACTGTAATCCCTTAACCACTCCAATGGAACAAAACTTGAAGCTCACATCTATTGAAGGGAAGGAATTTGAGGATGCAACTAAGTATAGACAGCTTGTAGGACGTCTTATCTACCTGACCACCACCAGACCTGACATTTCATTTGCTGTTGGAATCCTCTCAAGGTTCATGCAAAAACCTTGTGAAGGACATTGGTCTGCTGCGAAAAGAGTGTTAAGGTACTTGAAGGGGACTCAAGACTTTGGACTCAAATATACACAAGTAGGCGACTTCAACTTGATCGGATACTCTGATTCAGACTTTGATGGCGACAAAGAAACAGGGGTGTCTACTACAGGTTACACCATGAGTCTTGGATCAGGAGTTGTCTCATGGAGATCACGCAAACAATCAGTTCCAGCAGATTCCACGACCGAGGCAGAATATGTGGCAGCAGCTGAAGCAACAAAGGAAATTGTGTGGCTCCGGAAAATCCTGGAAGATTTGCGGATGAAACAAATGTATTCCACTCCACTCATGATCGACAACACTTCTGCAATAAAGTTGGCCAAGAACCCAAAGTTCCATGATCGAACAAAGCACATCAATACAAAGTACCATCTAATTCGACATCATGTTCAGGCCAAAACCATACATCTACATCATTGTTCCACAAATGAGCAAACTGCTGACATCTTCACCAAAGCACTTGGAAGAGAAAAGTTTGAAAAGTTCAGATCGATGCTTGGACTCACCAACATCCCTTCGGATTAAAGGGGGAATGTTGACACCTAATCCTATGGATGGGTGTGCATATTTAATATTGTATATTAATTAATATTAGGAAATAAGGAAGGCCAAGAGTCATTGGGAGATGAATCCCAATAGCCTCACCTCCATGTATAAATCCATGTGCATTCTTCAGCTAATACATATTCTGATTTTGAGGAGTTACCTCCTAGTTTGACAGAAGCGCATGGTGGAGTTGTTGGAGGTCACAATGCAAGAAAGGCCACTGCATATAACATTCTACAAGCTGGAATTTGGTGGCCTACAGTGCATAAGGATTCAAAGGAGTATTGTAGTGCTTGCGATGTTTGTCAGAGGACTATTAGACCTTCGCGAAGTGATGAAATTGAACTGCATCCTCAAGTCACATTGCAATATTTTGATAAATGTGTGATTGAATTTGTGGGACTAATTGGTCCACCTAGGAAGAAAACAGGTGAATGGTACATTATTATTGTGACATATTACCTCACTCGATGGGCTGAGGCACATCTAGTAAATAATTGTAGTCCAGATACAGCGGTGAAGTTTATTTTTTAAAGTATTTTGTCTCGGTTTCATTACCCAAAGATCTTGATGAGCGACAAGGGTACACATTTCTTGAAAAATATTATTTAAGCATTAATTATAGAGTTTTGAATGCATCACCAGAAGAGTATGGCATATCACTCTCGGGAGAATGGAACGATGGAAGCCTTAAAAAAAAAATTGGAGAATGCTCTGACTAAGGTGTGCAATGCCAATAGGGATGATTGGGATCTACAAATTCTTGCAGTTTTATGGGACTACATGACTACCTATAATAATTTGATAGGTCAGACTATGTTGAGATTAGTATATGGACAAGGAGTAGTGATGTTGATGGAATAGATTATGCCTAGTCTCTACATTGTTGCAGTTAAAGATATGGAAAACAATGATATTATGGTCCAAATATTGGAGAAACTTCTCATGCTAGAGGAATATAGGTTCATCATTGGTTTTCAGAAACAAGTGTAGAGAGGAAGGGAAAAATCCTCACACGACAGGAATATTAAGCAGAATATGTTAAAGAAGGGGGGCTTAGTTCTTTTGTATGACAACAAGAATGTGAAGTTCTCGGGTAAGCTGAAAATACACTCATTGGGCCCTTACATTGTCCAAAATGTCTCGGAGGGGGGCATAGTTCAACGCGAGAATATGAATGGTGATTTTTTCCCTAGAATTATCAATGGTAGTCGATTGAAGTTATACAAGGATAAATCCACCCCTAGGGGTTCACATTGACTATAAGGCCAAAGAAGAGTCTTAATGCTCCACATAGTTGAAAGAGAGCATGAGACTATAAACTACTCTTCCGAGGGGAGGCTTCATCAAAGTAGAAGTACTGGGTGGTATGTAGGAAGATGGAAAAGTTGGAGGGAACTATGCTGAAGGAAGCCACATAGTGCCCAAGAGGTGGGTCTGAAAAATTTCATCCAAAAAGTGACCATCGGAACCATAAAAATTGATTTGACAAGGACTTGGCCATCAAAAGGAGTGGGAGGGATGTATTTAATGGGAATATATGGGTGGATCTGCTACCAAATATGAATTTATGTGGCATATTTGAAGGAGATCATGGAGTTTGAATTTTAATTTTCTATAAATCAAGAATCCTGCTCCACATTCAGACACTTTGCGCTTTAAGAGTTTGAATTGGGATTTTGTTCCTACAAGAGAGTCGAGTGATTCCTGCATCTCATATTATAGTTTTGAAGTGATTGAGGAAGCTTTGATCAAAGCAGTGTTAGGGCACACAATCCAACCAGGTTTAGGACACACCATTATGGCTACATCACCAGCAAATGTCAAAGGGCCAAGGTCATTGAGGAAACAACCCACCACTGGTGAAGCACCCTCCAAAAAGTAGAATCTAGGGCTCCAAATGTCACCCAAGAAGAAAATTCCAAAGGAAGAGATGTGTAAGGTGATGCAGGATAGGAAAAATGAGCCTTTCGAGGTTGATTCAAAAGAGGAAGAAAGCATGCTTAGAGTAGGAAAAAGGAGCCTTCTGATGTTGATTCAAAAGAGAAAAAAAGCGTGCTTGGAGGGATAATAGATATTGATGCATAGGAGGCAGAACCTATCTCCAGGTTTTCCCCATATATTCCGCAATGGAATCTAACCCTTGTGAAGCCTATGAAGGATCCAAATGTAGTAAAATATAATAGTTTTACACCCTTGGTGCCTAAGGAAGTGTTGGTTGAGGGGTATTTGTTTGGAAAAGTGCCATAGTTGTGCATGAAGGATTTGGATCTCACGAACCACAAAAAATACCCCTAATTCGAGCCAAGCCAAAATCTACACTCTATATACTATGAAGTTACTAGAGTGAGAAGGCTAGAACCATTGAAGTGGGTAGCTGAAAATTAGAATGTAGGGTTGTTGAACATGCTATATGTTTTGCACTTTGGGTGCAACATTATCAATACAATATGTGTGCTCCAACTACTAGCCCTAGTGCACATTTATTGTCTATGTTTTTGGGAAAGAATCCCCATTGATTCGATGTTGATCAGGAAGATCACGACACTTCCTTATCTCAGCCTAGACCCCTCTAAAGCATTTATGGGAAAGGATCAGGATAAGAAGCTTGTTGACAGAATGAATTAGGATTATGGCATGATGGAGAGAATCAAGGGTTATTCTATTAACTCCATCACAAATAGGTCAGTGCGCTTTTGCACCAATATTTTAGCAAGAAACATCATGCAGAAGTGTTGTGCCGAGGAGGTTTCAGCGCTAGTGTTGTCTTTGGGATACTTGTGTAGATAGTTCTTAGATGACTACATGGAGGCTCAGGAGGACTGAAAGAATTTTCATTTCACGTGGCTCTTTCTCTTAATTGCGTTGATGGCCTAGAAGGATCCTGAAGAGTCGCAGTTCCCCACTGCAAACTCAGATCTTTGCAAGGATGCAAAGTATGCCTCATTTTGGAATTCAAAAGATTCAAGCTGGATGATGAAGAAAAAATTATTCTAGGTTGGGTTTGAGATTAGTCTGTGCATAGTGATCAGCTAGAAGCCCCCACTATCACCAAGTATTTTGGTATAATATCAATTGTTTATGGACTTTAAAGAAAATTTCCCCTACATGCACATCCGAGCAAAGAAGGACCTTGCTGAGGTATGGTATGAGCTATTGTACCTGTTCATAGAGGATTATGTTGCGTGAATAGTAAGTGAATGGCCAACTGATCGACTAAATCCATCCACTGAAGGCGTGAAGACAAAGTAGGCAGGCACAAGTGGCATGAAGACCAGTCCACAGAAGATAAATAAGGATACTAGGAAGCAGTCTGAGAATGCCACCTTCATGACAGATAAGCAAGCTAAAAACGAATTTGAGAAAGATACATAGAAGGATGGTCTGGAGACAGGAGAAAGAGGTGATTACGGTGGTGATGGTACCTATATGGATCCAGTAGAAATCCCCTCCCCTTATATTGTAAATAAATGGTAGATATAGGGTGGTAGAGGTGTGTGAAAAAAGGTGAATTTGGAGAGGTTTGTTGACCTTGAATCCTTGGTCCTCACTAAGGGGCACTTCGATGAAATTGGCGACACTGTTTGGCACATCACCAAGCCTATGAGGTTCAATATTGAGGACGAGTACAAGAAGGTCTTTCTGGAGGTACACTAGGGGCTCAAGTACTTACAGGTTATAATGAGCCCAGTAAACATGAGCATGAGTCAAATGAGAGGGCTTCAAGAGAGCGCGAATCAAACGAGCAGGCCACCAGTAGGTGAAAGTACAACAGAGAAATAGATGGATATTACAAATGATACCCATGCGGTGATGATACCTATAGGTACCTTATGTTTTTAAATTGATTGGAAATTCGTGCAGGAAACACACTAGCAAAATACCAGGATCAACCTCACTGTGCTCCCGTTGAAGGCATTACATGAGCTCCACCAGGGCGTTAACAAAGAGTTGCAGATCAGAGAGCAACGTGCTCTATTGATTATCCAATATGTTAAGTAGGAAAGGAATAGGATGTTAGAGGAAAATTAGCAGGTGGTACATGAGTGTGATGAGGAAGTTGTGCAGAGACAAAAAATGGAAAAAACCATCACCAAGGTTTGCATCGAAGTACCTGAGCTGGAGGAGTGCTAGAGGAAAAAGTGGAAAATCTTGTGACATCAGTCAAGGATTTGAAGGTTGAAGTTGAAAAGGTATGACTTCACAGTAAGATGAATATAATTGAGTTGTATATGCAATTACAACTCGGTACTCCACCAAAGGTCTGAGAGTAGTGCACAAAATAGATTAAGGCTGCTAATGAAAACATTGATTCCACAGTCTAGGAATCCATTCAAGTATTTGAAGATATTATGGATGTTTGGGCCTCATTACAGGAGGACCCCTAGGTTTAGAATATTGAAGAGGAATTTTGCGAGAAACGAGAATAGATGGACCACATTAGGGTCACCGCAAAGGCTTTAACATCCGTACATCGATATTCCTGTCTCCAAGAGGGTAAATTTTTGCAAGGAACAATGAATGAGTTACTCAGAAAATAAAAAAATATCACAAAAAAAATGAAGCCACGAGAATTTGAATCTATTCAGCTAGCACAGACTCTCGGTAAAAAGTTGAAAGTACTTCACTAGATGCAGAAGGATATTACCGCAAAAGTCGCAGGGTCAACCACTGAGACGTTGTTGACCAAAATCCGTGAAGTTGAGAAGTTGTGCACCCAAACAATTCCACCTCTGAAGGATGCCTTTAGAAGCATCGAATAAAATATCGAGGGAACACCGGCAGAGAGACTTGGTATGAGTCACATTTTTGTGTTGGGGGGCTATTGGACATGGTACCCCTCGATTGAATATTTTGATAAATACTCCGTAAATTGAGGAGTGGAGCACGCAACACAGATCCATGTTAGAGACTTAGGGGACTTGGGATGGGTTAAAGCCCCTTATTTTGTGAAGGGATGGGATAATTTTGTATACCTTGAGCTCCACCCATGGTTTTTAGACCATGGTATTGTAAAAGAGAATACTATATAAGGACTCTAGGTTAGTTGATGAATCATATAACTCATGATAGAATGCACTTGGATGTAACGTTGTTTTGAGTCTGTATTCTATTGTTTTTTGGGAAAGGGAAGGTTCCTACTGCCGAGTGCATGGAGACCTTAGAAAGTCTGAAGATGAGTGGGTAGACTCCTGCAGCTGAGTGCATAGGGTGGAAAGGGTTGTAATAAGAAGATCTTAGTAATAATAGAAGACTTTTCATACAAATATGTGTTATGTGTTTATGTGTATTCTTTACTTGTATCTTGATATCATTTGTGTTGATTTAAGTGTTTTTATACAAAATATCACCACAAAGTCCTATTTATGAAGAAATCTTTCGGTAATAATCACATTACAATGAACAAAGTCGACGCGTTTCGAACCAACCAGTGTGGTTCATCATCAGGACTAGTGAGAGATCAAATCAGTCATTGAGTTTAAATAGATGTAGAAAAGGAAAAGAAAACCATTAGAATAACAGCTAATTTGACTTTGAAATCCATAACGGCTAGTTCCATATATTTAATTATTTAATTAAAACAATGTAACGGCTAGTTTGAATATTGAAATTAATAACAGCTAGGTCAATTTAATAGTTTAATTTATATATATATAAATCTTTTTATTTTTATTAATATCGTTAATTGATTATTCATAATACAAATATTATTTTATTATAATTATATATTATTTTATTGTAATTCTATCTTAAAAAATAAATAAATAAATAAAATTAAAAATAATAAAAATTTAAATTTAAATAATAATAATAATAATAATAAATAAATAAATAGATAATAATAATAATAATAATAAATATGAAAATTAAAATAAATAAATTAAATTAAATTAAATTAAAATAATAAAAAATATAAAAATAAAAATAAAAAAGGAAAATTAAGAATATAAGGCAGGGATCCAACACTTGCTTATATTCCAACCATCCT
The DNA here is from genome assembly GCA_034641835.2 of Pinus albicaulis. Lineage (NCBI taxonomy): Eukaryota > Viridiplantae > Streptophyta > Pinopsida > Pinales > Pinaceae > Pinus > Pinus albicaulis. The sequence goes on from MU968480.1 coordinate 30,032,096, forward strand.
ATTTATCGGTATTTATGTTTTTTTATGCTTGTTAAATTCAAATCACACAATCATCTAGATAGTTCAATAGAAGTGTTGAAAAACAACTATATAATTAGCATAGTTTTTCTGCGAAGCTATGATAAGTGTTGAAAGGAAGATAAGCCTTAAATACACATTCCATAGTCCATCTGGATGAAGAATCCTAGTTCTATCATCCCACTATATTTCCTCGAGTGACGCTTTGTTCTATACAGTAGATTGTTTTCGAAACGGTCAATAATAGTGGGTTTTGTTGGTTCATGCAGTCATATCTAAACCTAGGTCTAGACCCCATCAAGCCAACAATGATCTATATGTATAAATACTTCGTAAAATGTAATATAGTTTCTAAATTTATTAATGGAAAAAAAATACAACTAAAAACTCTTTCTTATTTATTGTGTCGTTAAGTTCAGGGGATGATAAGTTTTTACTAGTGATGTAAATGTCATAGGATTGTTGATTTTCTTCATGTCCGAAAGCTGCACCAATGGCAACGTCTGATGAATTTGATGAAATATGGAATGGAAGGGAAAAATTTGGTCCCCTCAATCCTGGTGCTTGTACTAATTTTTCCTTCAAATTCTCAAAATCTTGTTGGAAAGCCTCAATCCAGGAGAAATCACTATGTTTATCTAATAATAAAAAAAGAGGGGTAACTATCTAACAAAAAATTTCAATGAATCTTTGGTAATAGCCCACATGTCCAAGGAATTCTCTCACTTCCGTTTGTGTTCTAGGTGCAGGACTATGTATAATAGCTTCTATTTTAGCCAGATCTACCTGCATACCCTTATAAGAAATAATATGGCCAAGGACCACCCTTGATTTGAATATCAGTATACATTTATTATCACTCAAAGTGACGCAGACCTCTTGGAACTTATTAGGCACTTCCTTTAAATTTTTAAGGGCTTCATGAAATGAATCACCAAATACTGAAAAATCATCCATGTAAACTTCTACAAACTCAAGGTTAACAAAAATAGATAATATCACCCTTTGAAAGTTGCCATGAGACTTAAAAACTCCAAAAGAAAGCACTCGATAAGAGAATGTCCCCCATGGAAAATTAAAGTTATTCGTGTCCCAATCCTCGGGTGAGATTTGTATTTGGTTATACCCACTAAATCCATTTAAAAATGAAAAGTAATTTTTACCTGCAAGGGTATGTAGCACCTTCTTGATGAAGGGAAGGGGAAAATAATCCTCGAGAGTGGATTTTTAAAATTTTCTATAATAAATTTAGATACGCCAACTCCGATTCTTTTTTGGTACTATTACCAATGGAGAGACCCACTGACTATCAGATATAGGATAGATAAAACAAGAATCTAAGTGTTTTTGTAATTCTTCTTTAATAATTTCTCTTAGTGTAGGATTCATTCACCTATGGGGTGATCGAACAGGTCGGGAACCCTCTTGAATATAGATATTATGAGTACAGGTTTTAGGAGGAACACCCTCCATGTCTTCATAACTCCATGCAAGGCATCAATATGGTCTCACAACAAGCTCACAAGATGCTCTTGCTCAGATGGGTCTAGGTCTGAACTAATGTATAAATATTTTCCTGGGATAATCTCAACAAGAGTGGTATCAATTTGGAGAACACTTGTGGTGGCTACTAGGTTCTGTAATTATGAAGATAAGAATTGGAGATCAAAATTTTACTGGAAACTTGGACAAAATATCTGATGAAGTGATCCAAAATTCTCCATAGTGTCTAAGTTATCCAAAAAATATTGGATCACATCCTCCTCATTCGACTTAGTATATTGATGAATCAAAAAAATGTACTAAGTCTCCTTTTCACTACTATCATAATCCAACCACAATGTATCTCGAAGCTCCTGAATAGATCTGGTATGGGGGTACAAGGTGCCCTTTTTCGTAGCATCTCCATGGAAAATATAAATCTCACCTAAGCAACATCATATATAGGCATATTTTGTGGCATGACATGGTCGTCCCAAGATAAAATGGTCATTAAAGGAAATTTAACCGTAAAAGTTGCCTCCTAAGGAAAATTGTTAAATTCTGAAGATGTTCTATGATAGATGCAGATATACTTTAAAATTCTATGGCTTGATAAAAGTAAGATGCATATAGAACATACCAATAGATTGATGGAAGAGAAGCCAAAAATAGAGATAAATAATGGTGGCGTTAAGGTGATCAGCAGGATGCTTCAACCAGCAAAGTCTTCATAAGGTCAGCCTCCCACATGTATCACACAACCCCAAGATGTCTCATCAAGAATTCTCCACCTTGGCATTGCACCAAGAAGCCCTAAATGTAGAATCAAGAACGCTGCTCCATCACCATCCAAGAAAGAATAAAATTCCCCCACAAAATTTGTGTATAAAATGAACAAGTCTCTCCAATATATAGGCATTTGTGGGGGTGTGTGACACATCTCTTATGCATTTTCGAATAAATCAGGCCTACCTTTCACATGTGGAATAAATTCAAAATACATGTTCTGCTCATCCAATTAAGATGATCTTTAGATCGATCTTGCACCTCTCCAAAAGAGGAATCCAATAAAAATATTGGCATCATCATCTGAGAAACAAAATAAGGAGTTTGGACCTAGTTTCCCAAAATTAACACTCCCTTTCAAATAGGGAGAACTCCATCCACTAGTGCCATTCAAACATCGTGTGTCATCCTGCCGTAACTTTCTTCATTGGCTTCTTTATTTCAAAACAAAAGGTGAGTCACAAAGACATCACTCCTAGCTGACAAAATCAACTCAGAGGTTTGAAACATCTATAGAACTGAAAGGAGTCCCATGCTAACCCGAAGTCAGTTTAACTGACCAGAAGTGATTTGGAGGTCTAAAACCTCACTAGATGTTATCCCAGATCAAGTGGCTAGACACATGCCATCCTAGAGATAGAGAGTACGACAATATCTGACGTATCCATCAGTTTTTCTATTGGTCTCTATCCACACTTCCCACCTCATTAGCCAAATGACAGGTACTTACCATGAGTCTGATACTCCATGGGTAGGATGCCTACAGGGCACATATCAAAGAGAGGTAAACCAACTCAATATCATCATGGTGGGGCAGAAGCACACCAACAAGGTTTGGTAAGACTAGCCCTTTGGTTTCTTATAGCTCCAAGAAGCTATCCCCAAAGCCCCCCTAGAGCTCTCAAAGCCCATCATCCAACATGAGCCTCCAAATAGGGTCGTTCCACGATACTAAGATTCTCACAGAAGGTTAGGAACATGACCTTCCCCAAGGGCTCTGTGAGAATATCTATGACCTGCTCATCAGTTCCTATATGATCAAGCCTTACTGTGCCTTGTTGTACCATATCCCGAATAAAATGGTACCAGAAATCAACATTCTTGGACCGATTGTAGAACATGGGATTCTATGAAAAACAAATTCCCCTCTGGTTATCACAAAGGATAACAGTGGCGTCTAGCACATGCTCTAACAACTCACTGAAGAGCTTTCACAACCAAGTGGCTTTACAAAAATCCATACACGCTGCTGAAAGCTACCGACTTCTGCTTCCTACTCGAAATCAGACCCAAGTGTGAAGCAACATCCATATGTGCTCTTGATATCCACCACACTACCAGCCCAATCAGCATCAGTATATCCACAGAGTCTCAAAATCCTTACAGTGTATCTTAACCCATGGTCTATTGTTCCCCAGAGATATCTCAAGAGTTTCTTGGCACCAACCTAGTGAATGTTAAGAGGATCAGCCATATGTTGACTCAAAGTGTTCACTGCACAACATACGTCGAGACGAATGTTCCCTAAGAACATGAGGGCCCCTACAAGTTGACAATACTCGGTACGATTTTCTAGCACAGGCCCAACAGTGCTTTCACTCAACTTCTTAAGGTTTAGCTTTATCATAGTCTACACAGACTTATAGTCCATCATTCCAAATCTTTCCAGTATCTTCACAATATATTTTCCTTGAGAAAGGAAAATCTCGTCAGGTCTCTGTGAGACCTCCAGGCCTAGGAAGTAATGCATCAGTCCTAGGTCCTTCATCTAGAACTTAGAAGTGAGCTCCCTCTTACAATGATGAATGAGTGGGTCAGCACCTCTCAGGAAGAGATCGTCCAAAATGAGAGGCTTTTCTCTATCAACCTTGAAGTAAAGGTTCAGATTAGCATTACTTTGAGTGATGCCTAGCTTCATTAAGTAGCTATATATCCTCTTGTACCAAGCCCTGGGGGCTTGATTCAACCCATAGAGGGCTTTCTCCAACATGTATGCATGAGAGTCTCTATCTTGGACTTCGAACCCTAGAGGTTGCTCCTCATGCACCTCTTCCTATATCGAACCATGCAGAAAAATGGTCTTCACATCCATCTGATGTAGACTCCATCCTTGCATAGAAGCAAGGGAAATAATAGATTGGATAGTGATATATCGGATCATAGGTGCAAGTATATCAGCATAGTATATGCCTTCCTTTTGAGAGAGGCTTTGGGCAACAAATCATGCCTTTTAATTTCCAACACAACTACCAAATCCATGCTTCATCTTATAGAGCCATTTTGAGGCGACAACATCTTTGTTCTCCAGTCTCGAAACCACATCCCAGACATCATTCTTCATAATGGACTCCTGCTCTTCGTGTATAGCATCCTTCCAGACTTGATTCTTTACGGCCTCTAGGCTCAGATTGTATGCTTGTACTCATGGCCGCTAGATAACCTTGGTTTCTATTCAGCTTCTTGCTTTCATGGAATGTCCCTCTTGAGGCCATATGACTCTTGGCATCCTCGAGAGTACCCCTAAGCTATGAGGGTCTTCTCTTCTTTCTTCCAGAAACGTCATTTTCTCAGGAGCATACACGGTTGTGGTCTCCCTCTTAATGCCAGCTCCCCTTGTGAGAGAAGAAATATATAAGAACATCCTCCGAAGGCAGCATATTAGATAATTCTGAATTGTGTCAAGTGTCTTTGTGACACTTGAGGAATGAGGAAAAGTCTCCTATGCTTTCCTTTTTCACAACCCTAACAAATGCCCTCATGATTAGGCATCCGAGACACCAACTTAGAAAGGGCTTTGTAATCATGGGCCTGAATCTTACTCACCCACTGTCAAGGCCATTCACGAATCATAGCCATATACTACCATATATCTATCATACATCTTGACAAGTATCATATATTTTCATATCATAGATTACAGTGGTGCCATAGTATTATTTATCACAGCCATACATAACAGAAGATATCAATCTTCATGGTTATATATTTTTCCATATGCCTCTAAAGATATCACAGATCAAGAACATATAGATTCATCCATATGTCACTGTCTATATCTTCCTACACATCAAGAACAAATAAAATGACTTACTTGCTGAAGATGCACTTCACATACATCCCTTTCGTCTCTTGTCCTTGATGTACCAAGAAAGTCCTTCTTAATAGCTTCATATAGCAATGGTCAACATGACAATTCCAGCACGGTGTTTAAATTTGTCCCTCTTGATACTGATGTAGGCTCCAAATACATAAGAGTAATGATGCTAACCCAAATTCAAGATTTGATAAACTGTTGAAGTGTCATACCTTAGGTGTGCTAAAATATATGCCTGAAGATGTCTTCTTTGAAATTTTACTCCATATTTATTGATATCTTCTTACTGCTGAAGATGGGAAACCCTCAAATTGTTGTATCTAAGCGACTGATTCAATGTTTCACTGATAAAGCACTGTGCCACTATTGAATCTGGGCTACTGATGTAATATGTCACAAAGTGTTGATCATTTTCACTAATAACAATACTACATCAATAAGTCTCATAGAAATGCATCACAATAAGCTCACTGCTTATAATAATATACCAGCATGCAAACATATGAGCACCAAAACTCTGTCTATACTCATGGGAACACATAGCACAAATCTAGAGTGATATTCTCCAAATAACTCTGTAAACATAGTGTAATTGCAGGAAAAATTTAGAGGCTAATATTTGTAGGTGGGCTAATTTTCCATGATTTTTCAAAAAAAAAGATTCTTGAATTTCCATTTTTTTAGAATATGATTCACCCAAATTTTATAGTGTAAGAATATTTTACCTTAGAAATCACCAAAAATTTATAGCGAGTATATGAAATCATTAGAAATATGAATATTTTTTTACAAAAGTATCGCCAAGCCTTTTACAACTTGCATATTAGAAACAAGTAATATTTGCCAAGATTTCTAAACTTTAAGATAAATTTATATCCTTAAAATTTTCCCTGAATTGCATACAACATTTACATCTATTGTACATGTTATTCATACGCAGACTCAGTGTATTCAAATTCACTCTACAACCAAGTATTTCCCAACGCACAGGTGTATTTAGCCTTAGTTGTTCACAAGGTCCTCCGCTGCTTCAGATACACTTGCATAACCAGCTCTCCAATCTGCCTTCTATCAATGAAAATGCTCCACCAAGGTCACTGAACATAGGCGACAATAATCCAACATATCATAGTCACTTTACTTGCTCCAAGGTGACTATACATAGCCTTCAACATATTCTCATTACTCACCTTAGTAGGAAAGACCTTAAACTTCCTTCCTGCAATCATCCATAACAAAGACACATAACAATACCTTCTTTACTAAACATTCCCCAAGTATGAAGAAGTTCGGTAGCATCCATGCATCGAAAATTATTCAAGTTACATGTGTCCAGCCCAAGATGTCTCATCAAGAATGTTCCACCTTGGCACAACACCAAGAAGACCTAAACGCAGAATCAATAACATTGCTCCATCACCATCCAATATAGAAGAAAATGCCTCCATAAAATGTGTATATAAAATTAACTCCAAGTCTCTCCAATATATAGGCATTTGTGGGGGTGTGCGACACATCTCTTATGCATGTGGGATAAATCAGCCCACCTTGCACATGTGGAATAAATTCAAAATACATGTTCTTCTCATCTGATTAAGATGATATTTAGATCGATATTGCACCTCTCTGAAAGAGGAATCTAATAAAAATATTGGCATCGTCCTTTGAGCATCACAACATGGAGTTTGGACCTAGTTGCCCAAAATTAACAAAAAATAATAAAATAATAGTTAAAATAATCAAATAAGAGTTATGAATTTTGGGGGGGAAAGAAAAGAACTAAAATTTTAATTGTATTTTTGGCTTATATCCTTATAGGTTTACTCAAATTTCAAGTGTAAATACTTGTTGGATGAAAAATTAAATTTCAAATCGAACAAATACTTGTCATGCATACTTTTGAGAAGATCCACATTGAAAAAAATTGAAGATACATTAACAAAACATGTTGAAACATGTTTTTTTAATGTATCTTAATTTTTTATCAATGTGGGTCATCTCAAAAGTATGCATGTTGGGTACTCGTTGGATGTGAAATTTAATTCCACATCCAACAAGTTTCTACACTTGAAATTTGAGTAAACCTATAAGGAGAGAAGCCATAAATACAATTAAAAAAATAGTTATTTTTCTTTTCCCTCCAAAATTTTTACATTTACCTCTTTTTAAATTTAAATGATTTTGATTGCTTTACATATTATGACATGCAAACTAGGCAAAAATTTCATGGGCACTTTTAAGCTAAATTTTCCTCTAATGCCCCACCAATAGGATTCTTTTGGTTATAAGATAATAAAATATGTGGGGTACGCCCATGAATCGATCGATACAACTACATCATCTAACACACCCTTTGGCTTGATTTTAGATCTATCAAAAATTTCAAGGGCAGTGGGGGTAGGTCGGATGTGATTTAGACAATTGTTTTCCATGGTTTCTTGGTCATAAAATTGATGGTTGCTCCAAGTTCTATTAACACATTAGGAACAAGGATATCACCTATCTAAATAGAGATAATTGGGTTTCTTCGATCAATATATTTTTCCATTTGAGCACATCGTGTCATCAACTTAACTGATATCCCAACAAAATAGATGGTGTGAGGTTCAATTCTCTTCCTCCTTGGATTTTAAGACAAAATTACTTAATGATATTAGTACATATGAGGATCTATTTTATAACTTGCAGCAGAGGGACCTTTATATAAATATTCCTTAGCTCATGAGCCAAGTATACTTAGGAGTGGGGTCATATTTCTCCATAACCACTCTCTCTAGAAAGGGAGGTTGGTTTGAAGAAGAAGGTAAATGTTCTGAGTATGTGGGAACAACCTGAATAGTGACATCAGTGTTTGAAAGATTAGGTGTATCCTCCTAAAATTTTTCCTCAATAATCGCCGTGGGTTTTCTTTTTTTTTTTTAGTTTATTACCCTTCTTGATCTGATATGGAGGTCATTTACTCGAACTGAAATGATTTTTAAAATGGGGAAATGAGGTAGTCCAATAGAATGAATAATTTTCACTGCTTTATCATTTTGATTAGCCACTAGTTATGCAGGAAATTGAAGTGGGTGGAAAAGTGGTGGTAATGGGAATGGTGGCATAGACTGAGTCTGTTGAGGAAATTCTACTAATAATGTTGGTTTTTTCATAAAAATAAGTTTCATATGATGTAGGATATGAATTTTTAGTCATGTGATAATAATAATTAGAATGTGGTGCTCCCCTCCATCCCTGTTGCCAAGGAGAAGGATATTTCCCATACTAAGAGTGGTACCCATGCTGCCAAGACATAGGGTAATTCATTTTTTGATAGGAATAATGTGGTGCATTATAACCAAAAAAATACGGTGAAGGTTTAGGAATCATACATGCACTTACCTGTGGCCATGATTTCCATTATCCCATAGAATGTGATGGATCATGTATTGAATTCTCTCCATCAAATGTTGCTTTTAACCCTGGTATGGATGGGAATTCTTCAGTAGGATGTTTCCTTGGACATATTACACAACTATTAGCACTTTTAACATATGAAGTATATTCACATAAAAGATGTTTTTTTCTACATTTTGGACAATAAATGGATAATGTTTCTTGATTTTCTACTAGTTTATGGTAAAATCAAAAAATATATCTATTTCCTAACTGTATTCATAATTTTAGTTTTCATGTTATGCATTTTATTTTCCAAACCAATGATCATAAAATATGTCGATCCAAATCTTCCATTTCTATAATTACTCATGATTCCCTTACCAGATCTAGATTGATTTTGTGAGAATTTCCTACACATGTCACAAATTTGATCAAAATCTCCTTGTCCTAACAAATTCAAATTATTTCTAGAAGCATATGTAAGCCCTCGTAGAAATAAGCTTCTAATAGTGCTGAGATCAAATTTATATTTCCACCATTGAAGGATATATAAGAAGCTCTCCAAATAGTATTCTAAGGTCTCATCCTCACCTTGTGCATTAGTGAAATTCTTATGCTACATTTCTCTTGTCCTGTAATATTCTTCGTATTTATTCAAGGATTCCCTCTTCATTTTATCCCAATAAGCTATAGTATTCCCTTCTGGTCTCATGAATTATTGCAAAGCTTAATCCTTGACAGTTGCAAGGAAAAGTTTTAGCTTCTAGGAATCTGAAGATTAATATTAACTCCTACACAATATATCAAAATCAAACAAGAAAGAATCAAGATCTTCTTGCACTCTACCATGAAAATGTGGAAGAACATATGGGAGGATGTTATTCATTTGAGACACTTCATGTGGATCCACAATTGAAAACCCAAAAGAAGACTTATCCTTCGTTGGATGGTTCTCACCAACCCTTTCAACATGGTCTTCATGATATACCATTTTCCCTGCTTTAAACAGGGAACTTCCCAGAGACTTTGAAGGTTGACTATGGTTTTGATTTTTCTTTTTAGTCCAAATAGTCTTCTTCTCCTCTCCTGCTAGATGTGAAATTCCTTAACTACTATCTCCAAAGTCCGGGTGAATGGTACATGATTGGTGGGTTTGTGTCTACTTGAAACACATACCTGCAATAGAAGGCCTGACGTGAGAAAAATTTCCCATTTATCAATATTTACTATTCCCTTATTGGAATTTGGACCTCTACCTATCCTAGTTATATAGTTTAAAAGAAATCAAACATAAATGATTAATAGAACCGTAAAAAAACATACTAGAACAAATCAAATCAAATGTTGGAGTTGTTTAAAAAAATATGTATACAACACACAAAGAAATTCCAAAGAAATTCCTTCAAGAAATATAAGCACGTTGTACTTGGAAAAATAAAGCACACTCACCCCTACTGTAGAAAAAAGAGAAACCAAAATTTTACCATAATTCTTTCAATGCCTCCTCAACAATGGTGCAAAAATATTGGGTGTCGGAATTGTGATTCAATTCCTCAACACTTAATTTTCAAACCAAGGTTACATAATATTTGAGGGGTCGCACAAGTAATGCCATAGATTCTGGATTTTATTTTGTAATCCCTACTTCTATCCCATCATTTATACTTTGAAAGAAAAAATTTAAAGAAACCCTTATAATCCTTCTCTTGAACTTGTGAACACAATGAAATCACACCACTCTCGGAAGTATACTCTCGCATAGAAAATAGAAATCAAAGAATTTACTGAAAAATACTTTAAAAATAAATAAATAAACTTAGAATTAATGCTAGTCAATAAAAAAAAATCAATTGAAAAAATCAAAAGATACGGAAATTAAATCTGTTCCTATACTTACGTTCATGTACTAGGAAAACAAAGTAAATTATTTTCTATGTTATAAAAATTATGTTACTGTACCAAAATGGCTTTGTTCCTATAGTGGAATGATTCTATTCTTGCACATAGAACAACTCTGTTTTTGTACTAGAAAAATTATGTTCCTGTACTAGAAAAACTTTCTTCTTGTGCTGGAATGAATATGTTTTCGCACTCGACATAATTTTATTTCTTAACGAAAAAAAATAAAGTGACATCATTCCAGAAATAAAGAGGTGTGAAAAGAAAACTTCAAACCAAGATAAAATTTTCAAAACCATCACATACTCCTTCAACATATAATTGTGAATTCAAAATATAAATTGCAAAATCAAATGGAAATTTTAGCAAACTTTAGTGCAAAAACTCTTGTGCTTAATGAAATCACATTACAAATATATTTTACCTATACCCTCCCCTTTGAGCTATTCAACATTGTGTCTCAAGTGAACTCCTATGTTGGAAAAGGAAATTTACTCTGACAGAAATGTTGAAATCTTAATCTTCAATCTGAATAATAACGATATTTTATTAATGTACTTAAAGATTATAAGTAAAAAAGTGATTGAATAAGTCGCGAATATGTTTTAGATCTAAAACATTTCTTGGAAAACCATTGTCCTTACACAATTACAACATGAATTTATTAGAACGAGATCTATGCTAATCATTAAGAAAGGTTAAAAAAATCAAACCTACAAACCCTTATCCTTAAGGGAAAGGCAATTTAAAAGATACTTCCCAGAACACAATGCTTCATGTTCTTTAAAAAATAAACATAAAGAAATGCTTTCAATGGAGAAGAAAGAAACACACTTCAGCACACAAAAATTCTTATCTGGGAGCACCATTTCCAAGGAAAATAAACACACATGAGTTGTTTCAATCACTCAGACATATCACTCAGAAGAAACGTCCACACCAATCACTTCATGTACTTAACACAAAATAAAATAGCAATAGAAGCATGAGCTGGGTTGGTTAGGCCCTAGCCAACGAGCCCGTTTCCCTTAAAGGAAAATGTTTAATCTATGCGAGAGAGATTAACATTACAAAAATAGATAAGATATATGCATGAACCTAGCATTTCCTATATTATTAAAACAATAAAATTATCTTCTTAATACATATGAGAGAGAAAAAATTCCATCCCCCAAAGGGATTGTGGAGATAAAAGTTCTCAAAATTCAAATGCCAAAATTTTTTCATAGTATTTCCACCCTACATTCTGATCGAATTCTAATTTATACATATTACATCAGCTCTCAGTCGTGTTAAATGAATAACAAAAAGATGTAGTTGTTTGTAACTGATCCCCACCTTTAGAGAGCCTCAAAGTATTCTAAGGTAGGTGCATGCCATTTCCTCTCATATCTATCATGGAATTGAAGTTAATCTTCTTGAATCAATCAACCATCCATATATGGTGTAGGAATCGAGGAAAGTGTAGGAATATAAGGATCCCGTACCAAAACCAATTTTGACTTCAAATTAATGATCATGCTTACTGTTGGTTGCTTTAATTGCTTTCACAATTCAAGCTCGACATAAATTGTCAACCCGAGGAAGTCTTTTTATTTCAAAGATAATCACGCACTGGATATGCTCAATTTCAAAAGCATAAACAATGTTGTAGTAAAAAGCCACACAATTATAAATCACACAAATCTACTTATTCACACTCTGTTTAATCAAAGTTGAAGTCACTTAAGTTATAGCAGAAATAATTTCTATGTTGCAGTTAAAATCCAGACAAAGGAAAACCAATTTGCAAGAAAAGAAATCAATCAGCCATAGCAGGAACAGGACCCTATTCCTTAGTTAGGAACTTCAGCACCTGCTGCCTGACACTTAATCGCATTGTAGGAAAGGTAGCTTCAAGAGACCAAGACCCTATTCCCATGAACAGGAACCTTCAGCACTTGTTCTCTTATTTCTAATCACACTGCAGAAAAAGGAAGGCAATTAATGGGAGCAGGACCCTATTCCCTTATACAGGAATCTTCAGCACCTGCTTCCCAGCATCATACATTCATACAATTAATAGGAATGGATTTCTCAATCTTCCAAGAGTGAATGCATTCAATACATGCAGCGCTAAAGAAACAGAGTATTACTGAACTGTGTAACTAGTGTCCAACAACAGAATTAAAGTGAAGTGCAAACAACGTAAAGAATTAAACAAATTACAGGAACCAAAGGGTGAATCTTGTGAGGAAGGCGGGCCCTTTCCCTCTCACAAGATTCCCCGGGGAAAGAATTAAATTGGAGCGCTCAAAAGAAGAATTTATTCATCTGTCAAAAGAAATGATACATTACAGATGGAGTCTAGCTCCAGTTCTCACACAATGTTCTCCTGTAGCTTTCAAAAATGAACTCCCTACTAATGATGATGTCTCCTCTTTTTAAAGAGGAGACATCTTTTACAATTACATGAGAGCAAATCTACGTTTATCCCAAATCTGTTCTCTTTCTCAAAACAGGACTATTCTGTTCTTCCAAAAAAAGATACTGTTACAACAGAGACAACAAGAATGCTATCTTCAGGATAATCCAGGTAACCATGTCTTCATGCTGTTACTACTATTCCACAAAAGGTTCTTCCAGAATCGCAAATTACGCATGACGGAATTTGCGTGCTTGACGGCTGTTTCAGCAACTGAGTCAGTTGTTTCAGCAACGGCTGCTTGTTCCTAGCAACGCTTATAACTTATCTGCGATCTTTTGGACTTATGTTAGCAATGATGCACTTCAATTAATGATAAAATATAAGAGTATTATGGAATTATATGTAAAACAGATTAAACATATAATAAAGAAGAGGATTTTATATACCTTGGGATAAAGTAGATGAAAATGATAATGGAATCCTTTCTAATCATGGTTATAAAAGTAAAATGGTGTCAAAGTATATAGCAAAAATGATACATAGTGGAGTCCTAACATCCCCCCCAGCTAAAAATGTTGCATGTCCTCAGGCAAGCCCTAGTCTGAGTCAGAGTCTGAGTACTGGTACTGAGCATGCAAATTACTCAAGCAGTAGCTGGAGAAGGTGGCATCTGTAGGAGCTCTGAATCCACTGTTTTTCTGCAAGTGCTGCCATGCGAAAGCTTCATCTCTGTCAGTCAATTGGTAATGACACTGATATTTCCATGAAGGCAGCCATAAAATTGGAAAATGAAAATGATACCCGATCCAGTTTACTCCACAATGTCGGATGCATCCAATGTAATTAGGTACCCTGGAAAGTGCAGCTTGAAGATTGTGAGGGTTAAAAGGGTGATAATATTGTCTTTCTTTACATGACTGCTGCCAAAACATAGTGCTGGCCTTCAATGCAGCAGTCCCCTTTACTCTAATTTGCTGTTGACACTTAAAGAGTGTTGAAGCCTGTAATTGTTGTATATAGTTATGCATTCCTGGCTTCTGTAAGAATTTATGATATTGTGCTATGAACAGGGCTGGACTTGAAGGTTCTGGTCTAATCCAAAGGAGTTTATTCTCCTCATTATGACTGCTTGCAGTGAACGCAGTTTGCCAAGTGAGCTGGTTGGCCAAAAATGAAACAAATGCCCTTATTTGTATATCTCCTGCAATTGGAATAAGATTAACTCTTCTATTGTCGGGAATGGCCTCATTATGAAGGTAGAGTTCGTACAGCAAATGCTGGTCACTCTCGGGGGCCTCATTAAAAGTCTCAACAAATTTATCTGAAGTAAGTAACTCATACGGTCTGCCATCTTTTATTGCTTTTAATTGAAAATAAACTAATCGTTCAGAAAGAAAGAGAGAGTAGTTTACAGAGGGTTTGCGCGTAGCCATCAACTTCTGGACTAATGAAAACATCAAGGCCATCTTTTCCTTAGATTCCTTGACTTCCTTTTTGGAGTCCTTGAGCTGTTGCATCATTTGTTCCCAACTATCACAGTTGGCATATACGTGGTTCTGCCATGCTAACTTATGCTGGCGTAATATTGTATCTTGTTCTTCAGCATATTGTTTCTTCCATTTGTTCATCTGTTCCAATTGATTCCATGGCAAGGTCTGTGTCCTGGCATCAGAAGTACTGGGTTGGGACGTTGTTTGAATGGCTATACTGACTAACTTAGGGCGAGATATCTGTGGTGATGCTTCTGTCTGAGTGGCTACATTAACTGGCAAAGGACGAGATATCTGTGGTGGTGCTTCTGTCTGAATGGCTGCATTAACTAGCACAGGGCGAGGTATCTGAGGTTTAGTTTCTTTTTCTTCCTTTATAGAGAGCCCTACTGGTTCTTGTGGAGCAGTAGGGCATCCCTCTTTTATTCCAGTTGATGTAGATGCCTCAGATAATTGAATTTTAACTAGTTTGTAGCCTGCCTCCTGGTAAATATTGCCACACTCATGGCACATGTATTCCTTGCATGGCTCCTTATTTTGCGTTGAGGCTGTGTGTGCTAACATATAGAGATTCAGTTCTCTATCAAAAGCCTCTCGTGCCAAGATTAATTCATTCTTGTAGGCTTCCAATTCAGACTTCAAGAATTCATTCTCCTCCAATAAAGATGTCATAGTATGTAAACCCTGTGCGCTGGTTGATTCTGCTAGGGTAGTCTGCTGATGCACAGTCGTAGCTGGTTCTTGTGGGACAGCTACTGCTGGTCTCCCACTATCATCATGCTTGGTGTATTTTTGTACCACAGTGGCTGGTTCTTGTGTTTCAGCCTCTGGGTAAGTGACTGGTTCTTGTGTGACAGTCACTGCTTGAGCCATAAACAATGTCGTATTATCCCGAGGCACTGGTTCTTGTGTGGCAGTGCCACCGGACGAGACGGGTTGGGGGTTTTGAAATGGGGATGAAGATTGGAGTTTTAACAGAATAGTGGCAGGGTCAGGGGAAATGGAGGTGAGTCCTGTCTCAACAGTCATCTTCATTTTTCTTTTTGGTAGGAAAGCAGCAAAGTCACTGCCTTTCCTTTTCTTTGAGGGGGAGGGTTCTTCTCTGGGGGAAGGGCTTTCAGAAGAAGTGAGAATTTGGAATTTAGCCCTTGTCCGTCGTTTGGAGACTGAGACTGTTGGGGTTCTTTTCTTTTTATAAGTGGGTGGGGATGGGGGTGTTAGAGAGTCGTCACTAGGGACAGAAATAGTGGGGACAGTTGATTCTGCTAAGTGGGACGAGCTCGGGGTTGGGTCAACTGGGGAATATGGAATATCGTCCCGTTGTCCTTCATAAGGAATTTCAGGAGTATCATGAGAACTTTCGGGTTGTTGGGACGTTTGAGCCTGCTGAGGAATTTCAGGCAGCTGGGAAACAGGGAGTGGGTCATGCAGAGGGGGATTTTGCTGAGCAAAACCCCTCTGTATCAATAACTGGCATAAACGATGGTGGGTGAGGGATAACATTGGGAATTTAGACCGTCTACAATAATAAGACATGTTTCTAATACAACCAAGCAGATAATAGGGGATATTAATCAGTCGTCCATTTCTCAAATGATTCATCAAAACAAAATCGTGATTGTACACTACCTGGTAACGCCCTTCACACGTTAAGTAGTGCTTGATGAACTCTGCCACCGATGGCCATGGTTGAGGAAGTGAGTGCAGACTAACCCCACGGCCTTTGAGTTCAACTGGCTCATCTGGATGAAGAAAATCTTGCTGCGCATTCAGAATAACCTGCTTTCTGCTGAACCAGCGAGTCCCAATAGCTGGCAACCCTGATATCTGAACTATGTCCTCCTCTGTTACTGAAATGCGAACCCCTTGAACCACTGAAAAATCGCCTTGAAGGTTTTGTGCAAACTCTAAAACTTGTTCCTGGTCAAATTCACCCAACCTTTCAAAATATACTGTCCATCCCGCTTGTTGGAAAATTTGATAGGCTTCGGGAAACAATTGAAGAAGATTTATGGAGCCGGGCTCGTGTCTGATGGCCGACCCTCCCATGGCTTTAGCTTTGAGTTATACGCAGAGGCACAGAAGACAGTAAACACAGACCCTGATCGCGCTAGTTGTTGCAACAGAGGCTGCAAGGTCTAAATGACGGCGGAAGTAGATATGACAAGGGACAGAGGATTGGTTAATGCGAAATGATTCTTCAATTTTTGAAATTCCCCCCTCCTACGTATGGTGTAATGATGATTGGGCGTGTAAAGATCTGTAATCATTATGAATGAAATCCTCTCTTTAATATAATTTAACTGAATTACATTAAAACCTCATACCTTACATTTTCACCTTTGGTTTAATAATTCGAAGTGTCAAGTGCTTCAAAATGGCTTAGTACAGATGGAAGAATCTGTAGATTTCTCTGAACTTTAGAATAGGAGTATAATCGGATCTGGTCAGTGCTGAATAATTTTTCACCCAAAGGATCTGAAGTATGAACGTGGAGAACCAAAAAGCTTATATAACAGTGAAGAGAAATGATGCTTTAAAGATAACAGGTTGCTGAAACTGGTGTTTCAGCAACAGAAAAATGAACGATACGTTGCTGAAACTGGTGTTTCAGCAACGGGAAAAATCAGAGAAATAGGATAAATGACTTGGGTCTGTAAGAAGTAGGGAAAGTATTTGATAAGGGATAGTTTCAGCCGTAAGGGATGGGAAATACTAACTGAAGGAAGATATTTCAGGAGTAGTAGGAGTGGGAAAAATGGAAAAATGGAAATAATGTAGAAATGGGGATGAAGGGATATTACTAGGAAATGGGGTAAAATGATGGGAACAAGCTTCTGTGATTGAAGCTTCAGATCTTCTCATGATGAATCTGTCCTCCTTAATGAGCTTTTCCAGAATCTGCAAAATTCAATTGTAATATGCCAATCCTTGACAAGGATTATTAGTGCTAAATCTAATCTAATACTAAAAATACAGTGCAGAAAATTAAATGCTGTGAGGAGCAGAAGACTCCCCTAGAAAAAGATAATGAATATCAGTCATGCAAGCAGTCTTGAAATCCTCTTTAGAAACAGGGCGCTGGTATAGACGGAGCCTATGACCATTGACTAGTAGAGGTGTTTTAGAATCATCAATTGTTAAAAGTCTTACCGTTCCATTTGAAAAAACAGCATCTACCTCATATGGTCCAAGCCGAGGTACGTAGCTTACCCTGAAAATTTTCAAACCGAGAGTCATACAACAAGGCCCAATTACCTTTTTGGAACTGCTTGTGTTTGATAATTTTGTCATGCCACTTCATCCTTTGTTGTTGTATCATGGTTGTTTGATGAATGGCATCTAATCTCTTTTCATCCAACTCAAGAAGCTGCTGCAACCTAGCTGTCTGCACATCAGTCAAATCAAGATTAACAGCTAAAGCAGTTCTTAAAGTTTTAATCTCAAATTCCACAGGAAAAACAGCATTTTTACCATAAACCAATTCATAGGGAGAAAAACCTGTAGTGTTTCTCCAAGTAGTTCTGTAAGCCCATAATGCCTCAGGGAGCCTTTGGGACCAATCCTTCCGGTTGTCCTTCACTGTTTTAGTTAGAATGACTTCTAAAACTTTATTTGTGCTTTCCACCTGCCCATTGGCCTGGGGGTGGTATGGTGTAGTCATTCTATGTTGAATATGATATTTGTGAAGGGTAGATTTAAAACCATGAGAATTGAATGGAGGTCCTCCATCAGTAACTAGCTCTCTAGGAATTCCAAATCTAGTAAAGATTTCTTCAAATAAGAAAGCTAGGACAACCTCTTCATTGGCTCTAATAAGTGCTTTAGCCTCCACCCATTTAGTCATATAGTCTGTACAGACTAATATATAAGTTCTTTGATTGGATGGAGGGTTAATGGGTCCTATGAAATCCAAGGCCCATCTTTCAAATGGTTCAGAAACTACTTGGGGGTTTAATGGCATTTGGTCTCTATGATTGGGTTGACCCATTCTCTGGCAGCTGTCACAAGCCCTTACATATTTCTTTGCATCCTTGAATAATGAGGGCCAATAGTAACCCATCCTCAGAATTTTGTGTGTTGTTCTCTTATCAGCAAAATGCCCTCCACAAGGGCCATCATGACAAGCTTTCGATATGTCATACACTTCATCTTCTCTAATGCATCTTCGGATCTCCTGATCAAGCCCAGTGTAGAAAAGACACCCGCTTATCCAGCTATACCTGGCACTTTGTTGAACAATTCTTCTCTTTTCTCTGTATGACAGGTGTGATGGTAATTTTCTTGCAACCAAATAATTAGCAATATCTGCATACCATGGAGAGTGAGCAGAAACTGCAAACAAATACTCATCAGGAAAAGAATCATCTACTGGAATATCATTGTCAGTTTTTAACCGTGAAAGGAAATCAGCCACCACATTTTCTTTACCGGGCCGATCTACAATTGTGATATCAAATTCCTGCAGTAATAATAGCCATCTGGTAACTCTAGCATTTGTGACAGATTTGTTCATTAAATACTTAATAGCTGAATGGTCAGTGTGCACAAAAGTAGAATAACCAGTGATATAGTGTCGAAATTTATTAATGGCATAGATTACTGCAAGAAACTCCTTCTCGGTAACTGTATAATTAAGCTCAGCAGGGGTCATATTCTTACTGATAAAGTATATAGCATAAGGAAGATGATTTTCCTCTTGTCCCAAGACAGCTCCAATTGCAGTGTCTGAAGCATCAGAAGATATGTGAAAAGGGAGATCCCAATCAGGCCCCCTCAAAATAGGAGCAGTAGACAACTGATGCTTGAGTTTTTCAAAAGCTTTCTGACAAGAATTAGTCCACTTAAATTCAGCATTTTTCATAAGCAACACAAATAATGGAGAAGCTATCTTAGAGAAATATTTAATAAATCTTCTGTAGTATCCAGCATGTCCTAGAAAACTTCTCACATCAGTTTGAGTTTTAGGAACAAAAAGATTCTGAATGACCAATATTTTAGATGGATCTACCTGAATACCTTGAGATGAAATAAAATGTCCAAGCACTATTCCTTCACTCATCATCATATGGCATTTTTCGGTACTTAGGGAGAGGTGAGCTTGTATACATCGTTTAAGTACTTTCTCAAGGTTTTGTAATGCATCTTCAAAAGACACACCATAAGGAGTAAAATCATCCATAACTATTTCCATAGAATCATTCAGCATATCAGAAAAAATTCCTATAACAGCTCTTTGAAAAGTTGCTGGTGCATTACATAGCCCAAATGGAAGAACTCTATAGGCAAAAGTTCCCCAAGGGCTGGTGAAAGTGGTCTTGTATTGGTCTTGGGGTGCAATTCTTATCTGATTATACCCACTGAATCCATCTAGAAAAGAAAAGAATTTCTTCCCTGCCAGACTATCCAACACCTGATCAATGAAGGGTAAAGGAAAGTGATCCTTTTGAGTAGCTTTGTTCAAGGCTCTGTAGTCGACACATACTCTCCATTTCCCATTTTTCTTAGGGACAATTACTAATGGGGAAACCCATTCACTGTCAGATATAGGGTATATAAATCCTGCATTAAGCAATTTTTGAAGTTCTTCCTTAACAATTTCCCGTAAATTAGGATTCATTCGTCTTTGGGGTTGACAAACAGGTCGGCATCCCTCTTTAATGTAAATTCGATGAGTACATAATTCAGAAGAAATACCTTTCATATCCGTGTAATCCCATGAAAATTCTTCCTTATATTCATGCAATAACTTCATTAATTGCTGTGTTTCAGCATCTGTTAGATCAGGATTTATGTTTAATGTCTTGCCGGGTTCAATTTCAACTGTTATGCTTTTAGATGAGATGGTGGTTAATGTCTGAGATGAGTCTTCAGATTCAATCCTTTCTTGTGTATCAGTTTCAAAAATTGCAGTTAATTGATTGTGTGTTTCAGCAATTACAGAAGAAGGTTCACAAATAAAATTATTAATTATCTCATCCTCTGTATTGTCTTTAAGAGTTAAAGCTTGTCCAATAGTTAAAATAGGCTGAACAGCATTATCATCATAATCCATCCATATAGAATCTTCATTATTAATTATTGGTGTAGCACGAGGATAAAGAGTAAGTTGTTTTGTTTCGTAACCATTAGAAATTGTCATTGAACCAGATCTGCAACTGATAAAAGCATCAGTTGTGGCCAGCCATGGCCTTCCTAGAATTAAGGGGTGTCCCCCCAGCTTTGTTTTAGTCTGCAATACAACAAAATCAGCTGGGTATTTCCAGGATTCAACTGAAATAAGTAGATCCTCAACAACTCCTTCAGGTTTAATTGTAGAACGATCAGCCAACTCTAGAATGGTGGGTGTATCTCTGATTGTGTTATTCAGCTGTAACAATTGTGAAGTTTCAAGAGTCCTTATGTTAATTGCAGCACCTAAATCTACCAGAACTTGGGGAATCATTGTTTTACCAATCTGAACTGTCACTATAGGATGGCCGGGATCACCATATTTCACAGGGGGGGCTTTTCCGGACATTAATGCAGACAAGTCCCCCATCACATGTACTGTAAGGGGGTCCTTAGTTTTCCTACCAGGTTTCTTAACACAAATATCCCTTAATGTTCTGGCATAAATTGGTACATCTCTTAATGCTTGTAAAAGTGGAATTTTAACATACAAATTTTGCAATTCCCTTAGAAGATTAAAAGCAAGTGTTTCAGCTGTTCTGGTTAAAACCAAACGCTCGGGGAATGGTGGTTCTGTTATTTCAACATTCTTGTTAGGAGGTGGTTGTGCTTCTTTATGTTTCTCAGTTTCCTCTTTATCAGAATCAGAAGAAGTTATGTCATCAATAATAGGCTCTACTATTTTCCCAGATCTCAAATGAATATCGTTACATTGCATAGTAGGAAATATAGACTGATTCTGAATATCAATGACTTGCACAACTTTATTATTGGGGTTAGAATTTGGTTGCACAGGTAGCTGGGGTCTCATTTGGTTATTTGGCGGAGCATTTGATGGCAGAGGAAGTGGTTTTTGGAATTGAGGCAATTGATTTGGATACGGGAGTTGTTGACTTCTCCAATTTGAATTCCAAGGGTTAAAAGAAGATGGCTGCTGTGGAGGCCAAGGAGTCCACATTGAAGGATCAACAAAGGGAGGGTTTGATTGCTGCATGGGTGGGAAATTCATTTGATTGAAGGGTGGGTATTGCATTTGATTGAAGGGAGGGTAATTTGTTTGACCAAAAGTAGAATAATTGTTCCAACAATTAAATGGCATACTAGGGTTCATACCTTGTCCTTTTGGTTGCCATTGTCTTCTTTGAGTTAGCAGGTAAACTGCTTCAGCTTCTTCTTCCGTTGGCTGCAATGTTGCCTTTATTCCTGGTAGAGATGGACATTGTTTTGTCTCATGATCTTTCTCACAAAGGGTACAAATTGGTATTTTATCCATTAGGCATTCCCTTAGTGGATGTTTGTCTCTGCACTTCGGGCAAAAGACAGCCAGAGTTGCTTCTGCTTTAGCCTACTTCTTCTTAACCTGCAAAGTGTCAATTTGTGAAGCAAAAGAACTTAACATCTCAGTTTTAAATTCTTCAAGTAAATTACCTATTTCAGCTCTTGTTGCTCCTCCACTGGCTGATTTCTGCACTCTTGAATAGGTGGAATCTCTTGTTTTGTTTCTTGCAGCTCCCCTAGAACACCTCTTAGCAAGTTCACAAATCTCATCATATGATTCTTTAGATATATCTCCTTTGGCAAGCATGTTTAACATATCTAAACAATCATCCCTTAAACCTCTAAGTAATATCGTTTTGCGAATTTCCTTACTTATATTCGGATGATCAGATCTCTGTATATTGTACTGCAGCCTTTCTATATAGTCCTCCAGACTCTCATCCGGTTTTTGTGCCATATTGAATAGTTCATCCTTATTTTCTCTCGTCCGGCAGTAGTCTTGATATTTAAGCAGAAATTTCTGTTTCATCTGCTCCCATGTTGTGATCACCTGACTTCCAAGGCTCATGAACCATCTTAAAGCATTCCCTTTTAAGGTGGCTGGAAACAGTTTCAACTTTTGAGCATTAGTAACATAATCATAACTTTTGCATAATATATCAAATTCAAAAAGAAATTCATCTGTATCTTCAGAGGATAACCCATGAAAGTTAGGTAAAGCAGACAATGGAATGTTTTTCATGGGAGTTATCCCTGCAGGGAGATCACTGATAGGAAATCCCAAGGTAGAGAGGGAATTTTCATCCCTTCTTTCTCCTTCAGGATCTACACGTCCTCCACCAAAGAAACCATCATTGTTTCCTTCCATTGTTGGCTCTCCTACTGCACTTGCTCGATCGTCAAGATCTTCTATTGGCTCTTCAATGTTTTCCACTGGTCGTCCAACACTTTCTATTATTTCCTCAATGTACTCTGTTGATTTACTAACACTTTCTTCTGACTCTCCAGCATTGACTGTTGGTTCTTCTATATTTTCAGGACCCACGACTTCCTCTGTTTTGTAATCTGATTGAGGGGAGTGCTGAAGTTTCGATCTTCGAGAACTTGATCTCTGTGATGATTCAGCCTTTGATACAATCTCGTCAATAAAAGTCTTTCTTCCTCCCCTTCCTTTGCCTTTGCCACCTGTGGGGTTAGTTTTCTTCTGGTTTCCGCGTCCTCTCATACAATCTGCACATTTAAAAAGAAAAGATTAATGCTTTTGAAATCTATAATTACCTTCCCCGGCAACGGCGCCAAAATGTTGGTTGCTTTAATTGCTTTCACAATTCAAGCTCCACATAAATTGTCAACCCGAGGAAGTCTTTTTATTTCAAAGATAATCACGCACTGGATATGCTCAATTTCAAAAGCAGAAACAATGTTGTAGTAAAAAGCCACACAATTATCAATCACACAAATCTACTTATTCACACTCTGTTTAATCAAAGCTGAAGTCACTTAAGTTATAGCAGAAATAATTTCTATGTTGCAGTTAAAATCCAAACAAAGGAAAACCAATCTGCAAGAAAAGAAATCAATCAACCATAGCAGGAACAGGACCCTATTCCTTAGTTAGGAACTTTAGCACCTGCTGCCTGACACTTAATCACACTGTAGGAAAGGTAGCTTCAGGAGACCAAGACCCTATTCCCATGAACAGGAACCTTCAGCACTTGTTCTCCTGTTTCTAATCACACTGCAGGAAAAGGAAGGCAATTAATGGGAGCAGGACCCTATTCCTTTATACAGGAATCTTCAGCACCTGCTTCCCAGCATCATACATTCATACAATCAATAGAAATGGATTTCTCAACTTCCAAGAGTGAATGCATTCAATACATGCAGCGCTAAAGAAACAGAGTATTACTAAACTGTGTAACTAGTGTCCAACAACAGAATTAAAGTGAAGTGCAAACAACATAAAGAATTAAACAAATTACAGGAACAAAAGGGGTGAATCTTGTGAGGAAGGCGGGCCCTTTCCCTCTCACAAGATTCCCCGGGGGAAAGAATTAAATTAGAGCGCTCAAAAGAAGAATTTATTCATCTGTCAAAATAATTGATACATTACAAATGGAGACTAGCTCCAGTTCTCACACAATGTTCTCCTGTAGCTTTACAACAATGAACTCCCTACTAATGATGATGTCTCCTCTTTTTAAAGAGGAGACATCTTTTACAATTTACATGAGAGCAAATCTACGTTATCTCAAATATGTTCTCTTTCCCAAAACAGGACTATTCTGTTCTTCCAAAAAAATATACTGTTACAACAGAGACAACAAGAATGCTATCTTCAGGATAATCCAGGTAACCGTGTCTTCATGCTGTTACTACTATTCCACAAAAGGTTCTTCCAGAATCGCAAATTACGCATGACAGAATTTGCGTGCTTGACGGCTGTTTCAGCAACTGAGTCAGCTGTTTCAGCAACGGCCGCTTGTTCCTAGCAACGCATATAACTTATCTGCGATCTTTGGACTTATGTTAGCAACGATGCACTTCAATTAATGATGAAATATAAGAGTATTATGGAATTAAATGTAAAACAGATTAAACATATAATAAAGAGGAGGATTTTATATACCTTGGGATAAAGTAGATGAAAATGATAATGGAATCCTTTCTAATCATGGTTATAAAATTAAAATGGTGTCAAAGTATATAGCAAAAATGATACATAGTGGAGTCCTAACACTTACGAATCCATAAGGTAATGTAAACGATAAGTGACATGGAAAATCATAAACCTATTTAACCAATTAATTAAGATAAGCGTACATATCCATTTCCCCAAAAACTTCATTAAGAGAAACCAAAAAATGGATGTAGAGAGGCCTTATCGAGATTGTAAAACAATTCCTATGGTAGGATAATTTTGGGTAAAAATAGGAAAATTTCAAGAAACAACACTAGGTTAACCACCAACCTATGGGAGATAATTTTATCTACAATTGTAAATCTCGTATACCATTATGGCCACATCAATGAGACATAGTGACTGGAATCACAACTTCACCTGAAAGGGGTTGTGGCTAGTTGAGCTATGGAGAGCTTTGTTATAGTTGTGTTGGACATAGGGGATGCTTTCATCCCATGTGCATGGATGCTTCGAGATGTACATACAAAGAATGTGTATGATCATCCTATTGACGAAATTTGTTTGGCCATCAGGTTTGTGGTGGAAATCCATGGACTTAGTGAGATTGGTGTTGAGCCACAAATATGCCTATTTTTCCACCATACACAACCACCATTCATAACCTAAATTCCTATATTTTTAACTCATTTCATATCATAATTCCACAACTTGTTTCCAATTCATATCATACACTTCGTTGTTGATTATAATTGGTTTTCTTAAATTTTAAATGATTAGATATGACCTTTCTATGATTTTTTAATGATGGTTTATTCAAGTTTATTTACTGCATGGATTCATTGCCGAAATTCTTCGTAAGTCAATTAAACTAGTTGCTACATGTCAAGTACAAAATGTATGTAGATCAAAATCTGAATTTGTGATCAAGTGAAGAAGAATCTTGTGATTATGAGACTTGGAGCCTGTTCAAAGTACCCTCATTCAAGTAACCTAAAAATCATTTGTCAAAATTCATCATCATGAGGAAGTTATGGTTAGCGCAACTTTTAAGTACAAAATCAGTGTTGAATTATGATTTAAGTAAATAATGGCCGTGTTTAAATATTTCGGATCAGCCACAGTTCCATATATTTTGGGTTGAAGATTTATTTTGTTTCTTTTTCAAGCCATATGGAGTTGCAATCATATCTTCTAGTCATCAATCATGCTATGCATGGATTATGAGGTTTCCCAAGACAAATTTTCCATAACCAATTCCAAAAAAATCATTTGAAATGTATTTTTGTAATTTAGTGGAATTTGGCTAATATTGGATCCTTGAGTTTCATATCTAAAATTGTGAAAGAATAGTATGTAGAGGGAGATTTATATAGAGGAGAGTCCCACACATACACAAACACAAGAATCACATGTTGCATATAGAGGTGCTACATAGGAGAGGAAGAAAAAATACAAGGTTGTTGTATATTAAACTTTGTTTTTGTATGAATAAAGGATGATGAAGTTGTTGTAGCTTTGGTGTCCATTTCATGAATTGAGATCAGGCATACCACACATGGACAGGAAAGACCGCCTGAACCCATCATGTTTGCAAGGTTAATATAGATTATGTAAGTGTGTTTATTTCCTTTTTACATTTTATTTATTCTAAATGGTTTGAAGTAGATTTAATTTATTTGTTAATTTATTTCTACAATTTATTTTCTCATTTTGTATTGTGTAATTTCTCTATGATTGATGGTGTTATCCCATGAATAGCTTTGTGTAGGAAGTGTGTTTTTATTTAGTCAATAGATTTACATTTCATTTTGAAGTTGTTTGCTAAATATTTTTCAATCTAGCACTTCATTTCGTATTCTATATTTATTTACATTTTGTGTATATGAGTAGAGGGAAGAAATATAAGTAGAGGGCATCGAATGCATTGCTATTGGCTTCCCTTTACAGGTTGTGGAATATGCGCATAGACACATTTTCTACTTATGCTGCGTTCTATACTCAGAATTGAAATGCTTTAGTTGATTGGTATAAAATTTTTTGGAAGCGTGATTTGTGTGATTTCAATAGAGTAAATATCATAGTTAATCATTTGTTTATTTCACAGTTTATGGAATTTGAGATTGTTTTTTAATAAATTGTGTTGTGTGAACAGTTAGCTTTAGGCATAAATTTTAACTTTTACATGTTGAATTGTTTTGAATCAAGTAACACTCACTTGAATAGATCGTTCATTATTTTTCCTGATTTATCAGTAAGTTTTAACTAGTTCATTATTTGATTATATTTATTCATTTTCTTATCAATAGATTAGCTTCAAACTAGGAATAGATTTTAGATTTCATGATGATAGTTTAGGTTAGATGCTCTGATCTTGCGTTACTTTCACTTGTGCCTCTAAGTATTACAACCCTAGATTGATAATTTAATGTTGATATGATAAAACATACAAATCCACAACAATTTTGGCGTCATTGTTGGAGAGGTGCTAAAGGGATTAGAGTATATTTTATTTCACAAGTTTTTTTTGTGTTATCTTAGTTGCGAGAAAATAAAAGGGTAGAAAGTGTATGGTAAGACATGAGTGAAGAGCCATGTATCCACTATGGCGGAGTTGCCCAAAATGTTGGTTGTGCAAGTAAGCAAGTTTGGTTTTTTTTATTGCAGTTAGTTTTAATTCATTTAGATTAAACATCCAAGCTCTTTAAAGATAAAAACATTTTGGGGTGTTGTAAGAACCCCTGTGATTTGATTCATATTGTGAGATAATGATCTCAGCAGGAGAAACTCAAAGGATGATTGAGAGCTTGAATAATTTCCCTCGAAGTACTTTCTCAAATCCTAGCAGTAGCTAGGATATCTACCTCTCAGAAAGAGTTCATCCTGACCACTTTCAGGAAATTATTTGTCCCTCCACAATTAGAAAAGGATTTGGAACTATCCATTCATTCCTCTTACCTATCTATCAAGGATATCGAGAAATCATGTACCAAATTTGATGGGGAGCATCTACATCAACTTGAGATCAATGAAATTTCATCATGCCCAACAATAATCCTTGTATTCATACCCAATGCCAATTATCCAAGTTTTCCTCGCATGATCGAGGAGGACTTTCAGAATGGTCCAAATGAAGAAATGGACCAGTACAACTAGATTGGATCGATAATTGGTCCCAGATCACAATCCAATCAAAGTTCCACTCTCATCTTCAAATACTCTTTTTATTGCATCTTTCAAAACCATTGATTTTTCATGCTCATGTACCTTTAAATTTTATATGTTAAATCTAGGCACGAATATATCTTTGTACCTAATCTGCACATGGCTTCATTGGAAGTTCTATTTTACTTAAAGGAGGATGTATTTTCTCCAGTGTAGTAGAAAATATTGTATTGTAATAAATAAATAAATGAAGATAGTAGAGAGAAAAATAAGTACTTTTTTTTTTAAAACAATTTTGTCTCGCGCAATTGGATAGTGAATTTTCTTGAAAACCATGTAACTAGCGGGAAAAGTTCCCAATAATGTTTGTAAATTTGTATGAGTTCTTCAAATCATGTATCTTTCATGTCATTATGTTTATACTCGAGTTGGTTGATGTGGGATCTCGTAAGGCCCTCCTTTCGACAAGCCTTGTCCCATCGACACCACCACATTATCTGGGATCAAGGTTAGAGTTAGATAAGGTACCTAGGAGGCTGCATGCCTAATGGTAGGTATCCTTGTCATCAACTAAGGACATACATCAATGTTTATTGGTGGATGAATTCTACAGTCCGTTCGAATTTTAAAAATTCATTCATGGCTAGTAGAATGTACCTAGTGCCTTGATTTCCATTAACATCAAAGGTGGGATATCTCGCATTGATTAAAGAAATCCTAAATGGTTATTAATCTAATGATTCTTTCTTATATTTGACATCGACACCATTTATTCACGTATGCAAGATTGCACATGGGTGTGTAGCGATTGAATACTATATTTTCTTTTTTTATCTCAACACAGGTTTGTAGAAGTTTGGATTTTTGTATTAGCATTTCTATTGTCATTTGAAGAAGTTGTCACCTTTCCTTAGTTATTTTGGGAGATACAACTCCTTAGGCATGGGGGAGAGGGTGACCTTCAGTTGATCCTTCAATCCATTCAGCTCATCCTTCATCCCTTTAACTCGTCCCTCAACCTTCTTCAACAAATCAGATCAGCAGTCGCATTACCTCCAACCAGTTCATCTTCCACTTCATCTTGCAACACTGAGCACATAAATGACAAAGGTAAAACTTGAGGTAGATTTGGCTTAAGATTCTCTAATTCATTAGAATGTTTAATAAACTTAATGATTGACCACTTATTATTCCATGCATTTTATCTTTCATAAATCATTATTCTTTTGTTTTCCTTCCTTTTTCCACTCATAATAAAAAGAATTATACTCTAGTTACAAGACCATGTTAAAATAAAATTCCTTATGGTGCATTAATAAAGGTAGTCTCTATAGTGTCTTCTCCTCCCACGATAAAAATAATTATATTCGTAGAATGAAGTCATTATTTCCATCACATGATAAAGGAAACCACCTATAAGCATTGGCTTCATGATGACAGAGGATGCACGCACCCAATCACATATTTACCATCTCCATCACCACCTCATTTCATCCATCATCTCTTCCTCATCCATCACTTTCCTATCCTCAATTTGTATTGCTCTATAAATTAGCATGATATGTTAAATATGAAGAGAGCTACAACACAAGAACTAGCACCTCCAAATATTCAAGTAAATGTTGCTCCACAAGAACCAACACCTTCAAATATTCAAGCAATGTTGTCCCAGAAGAACCAACATCTACAAAACAATGTTAAGAATCTGTCAATGAGAAAAGAATTTTTTTTCCTGAGGAAAATAAAATCCACAGGCTTGAGGGGATGTTGGGCCTCAAATATGCCCATTTTTCCACCATACACCACCACCATTCATAACCTGAATTCCTATATTTTTAACACATTTCATACCAAAATTCCACAAATTATCTCCAATTCATATCTTAAACTTCATGGTTTATTATCATTAGTTTTATTAAATTTTCAATGATTAGAGATGAACTTTCTATGATTTTCTAATGATTTTTTTCCATGTTTATTTAATGCAGGGATTCATTGCCGAAATTCTTCATAAGTCAATTAAAATAGTTGCTACAGGTTAAGTACAAAATTGATGTAGATTAAAATCTCATGTTTTGATCAAATGAAGAAGAATATTGTGATCATGAGAGTTGGACCTTTTTCAAAGTACCCTCATTTAGGTAACCCATAAATCGTTTGTCAAAATTTGTCATCATGAAGAAGTTACGGTTAGCACAATTTTTAAGTACGGAATCATTGCCAAATTATGAGTTATGTACAAAATCCTTGTGTTTAATGATTTTGGGTCAGCAATGATTCCATGTATTTTGGGTTGAAGAATTTTATTTTTATTTTCAAGCCGTATGGAGCTACAATTAGACCTTCAAGACCTCAATCATGCTATGCATCGATTATGATATTTACCAAGATAAATTTTCCATAACCAATTCCAAAAAAATAATTTGAAATGTATTTTTGTATTTTTGTTGGAATTTGGCTAAGATTATATCCTTGAGTTTTGGATCTCAAATTTTGAAAGCATATTATATAGAGGGAGAGTTACATAGAGGAGTGTGGCATACCACACACAAACACAAGAATTGCAGGTTACACATAGAGGAGATACATATGAGAGGAAGCACAACTACAATGTTTTATATTAAACTTTGTTTTTTGATGAATAAAGGATGATGAATTTGTTGTAGATTTGGTCTCCATTTCGTGAATTGAGCTCAGGCCTGCAACTGAAGGACATGAAAGGTCGCCTAAACCCATCCTGTTTACAGGGTTAATATAGATTATATAAGTGTGTTTATTTCCTTTTTACATTTTATTTATTGAAAATGGTTTGAAGTATATTTAATTGCTTTGTTTATGTATTTTTTCATTTTAGATTATGTAATTTCTTTTTGATTGATGGTGTGATCCCGAGAATATATTTGTGTAGGAAGTGTGTTTTTCTTCAGTCAATAGATTTACATTTCATTTCCAACTTGTTTGATAAATAATTTTCTATCCAACACTTCCTTTCATAGTCTATATTTATTTATG
This sequence comes from Pinus albicaulis, assembly GCA_034641835.2. NCBI lineage: Eukaryota > Viridiplantae > Streptophyta > Pinopsida > Pinales > Pinaceae > Pinus > Pinus albicaulis. Next base: position 30,062,917 of record MU968480.1, read on the forward strand.
TTTTGTAGATCCGAGTATAGGGCAGCAATCTAAGTAGAGGGCAGTGAGTGCATTGATATTGGTTTCTCTTTGTAGGTTGTGGAGTATGCATATAGCCGCATTTTGTACTCAGGCTACATTTTGTAGTCATAATTTCTATGTTTTAGTTGATTGGTATAATTTCCTTTGGAAGCATGAGTTGTGTGATTTAAAGAGTAATTATCATAGTTAATCATTTTTTTATTTTTCAATTTATGGAATTTGGGACTGTTTGTTAATAAATTGTGTTGTGTGAACAATTAGCTTTAGGCATAAATTTTATCTTTTACATTTTGAGTTGTTTTGAATCAAGTAGCACTCATTTGAATAGATTGTTCATCATTTTCCTAGATTTATTAGTAATTTTTAATTAGTTCATTATTTGATTAGAATTATTCCTTTCCTTAACAATAGATTAGTTTCAAACTAGGAATAGAAATTTCGTACTTAATTTAGGAATAGATTTTATATTTCATGAAGCTATTTTAGGTTATATTATTTTATCTTGTGTTACCTGAGCTTGTAACTTTAAGTGTTACGACCCCAGATTTGTAATTTAATGTTGGAATTATAACACATACAATTTCCCCAACACTTGGTATCAAACATTGACTAGAGACTTGACTAAAATGTACCTAGGAACCTATTGTCCTGATATGGGATAATGCATTGTAGGATACCAAAGTGTATCCAACCTCAGTCAAATAAGAGCTTATAAATGGATTATTATATGATACTCTTCTTGCAAGCCACCAAAATTACCATCTTATAGAATCTGCCGATGACCACGAAAACACAATCGTTTCCATGCTTAGTAGAAATATGGCTTGATGTGTCATCCATGGAGATGGACTCCTAAGGTCGAGTAGGAGTAGGAAGAGGGGTATATAAGCCTTGCTTCTTAATGGTTGGTTTGGTAATGGGACAGGCAGTGTAGGATATGATGTACTTCCCTACATCCTATCGAAGGTTCAACCAATAAAAGTACTTCTCCAAAATTTTCATTGTTTTCTCGAACCCTAAATGTCTAGTGACTCGACTATAGTGTGCCTCTGAAATCCTCTTATCACAATCACTTGAAGGAACACATATGTGTCCCACGTGGAACAATAGTGCATTATGGAGGTGAACACTTAGAAATTGCTTGCCTTCCAGGAGCTTTTGCTATGTGTTTCTAAATTCTATATTTCTCTTGTAAAGATGCGGGCACCCCAAAGTCTCATGCCCACAAAAATCAAGCAGAGTGGTTAGTTCCATCAGCAACAATCGACTGAGGAAGTCTGCAATAATTTTGGTGTTTCCCTTGTACTTAATTTTTAGATGAATTTTTTGTATGTATGTGGAACATTTCTAATGGCAATCATTCTGCAACTTTCCTTGTATATGTATGAACTGTAGGGGTCAGCGGTCTATGTGGATGACCATTTCCTTCCCAACAATGTAATTCTTCCATTGTCAGCATACCTACACAATAGAATACATCTCTTTGTCATAGGCGAGATACTTTCGAAATGTGTCTTAAAGTGTCTCGCTGTGATATGCCACTATATGCGCCTACTGAGTAAGAAACACAATAATAACATAGTTAGAGGCATTTGTCTCATTATCAAATGGTTGTTGCAGGTTTAGTAATGTGAGAATTGGTGCAGAATGGAAATGACGCTTCCACTTGTAAAATGCCTTCTGTTGGGATTCAAAACAAAAGGACTTTTTTTTCTCTCCTCCCTTGGTGGCTTGACTCAAAAGCCAAGTGATATGAGAGAACATGAACATGAACCTGCGGTAGAAATTTTCAAGGCCCAAAAAGCTACGAAGCTCTATTAGTGTGGTTAGGGATGAGAAATCCAAAATTAATTTTATATTGGTTGGGTCTACATGCAAACCTCGCTCATCAATGATGTACCCTAGATATTGAACTTGGGTCACACCAAAAGTGAATTTCTACAAATTCACATTGAACTTGTGTTTTTGCGGGGTTTGGAGGACCTATTGAATATTGTGGACATTCTATTCCAAAATCTGGCTAAAGGTAAGGATGTCATCCAAATAAACCACCATGAATGATTTAGTGAAGGGTTGCAAGATATCATTGATCAACCTCATGAAGGTTGCAGGGGAATTCATCAACCTGAAAGGCATGACCAACCATTCAAAAAGGCCCTCCTTGAATTTGAAGGCAGTCTTCCACACATCGGAGGCTTCGATTGGTACCTGGTGATAACTAGATTTCAAGACAATGTGGCTAAAAAATTTGTCTCCCTTGATATGGTCCATAAGGTCATCAATCTGTGGTATTAGATTCTTATTTTAGAAATTGATCTTGTGCAATTCCGGATAGTGGATATAGACTTTCCAGGTCCTAATATTCTTATGTACGAACATGATTGGGCTCCCACAGATTGATGAACTTATCCTAATGTTCCTTTTATGCAACAGCTCCTAAATATTCATCTTCATTTCATCATTCTCCATAATAATGTCGATAGATCTATCCATTGGGTAGCAGTGTGACCAGGGTCATATTGATAGAATGTTTGACCTGAAAGTGTAGAAGTACCGCTGTGGGTGAGGTGAATATGTCCCTATACTCCTCCACGACCTTGTAAATCTGCTACTACCATGCAAAGGAGCCATGTCTGGAGGTCGTAACCAAAATATTTTTCTTTCCCCGAGGGTGAATTATAAGGAAAAAAATTTCTCAGTCTTGAAAATTATCTTACTACATTGCTTTACAGTGATCAAAGCTACGGTGGTAGGTGGTGCTACCTCTAGTGTATGGTACCACCTATTTCAAAAAGAAATAATAACAGTACAAGGCCTAGAATCATACACAGCATGTCACTTCCACAATTATGGATGGTAGAATAATACAACACAAAATTCAAGAGGAGCAACGTCACACAGTACTACATCTATGAAAGGCTTGATGCTGTAGGGAAGGTGAAATTCTTAGCTCACATAGATATATCTTCCTTGGCGAAACCACCCAATGGTGTATGGTTGTGGGTGTGTTGTTGTCGGTAGGCCCAACCACTTCATGACCTCAACTAAAATGAGGTTTGTTTGGCTCCCATTGTCGACAATGAACTGCAACAAAGAACCCTTCACCCACATAAGTGAGTGGAAGAGACGGTCCCCCTCCTCTATATCTTCAGGCTCATTCTATATGTTGGTGGTGGAAATGGTGGAACTAGGCTCTGTTTTAATGATCAGCTGTACTTTTTCATTCCGTTTGTGGGGTTCTGACTTAGATTCATAACATGCATCTATTTTGGAAACCTTCAGCTTGGCCACTAGTGACTACTTGGCCCAAAACTCACTTGTGTTGTGAGTGGGTTTCTTATGGAACTCACACCATTTTCTCATGTCCTTCTTTGTATTCATGGTGTTTTTCTTTTCTTATGGATTTTCTAGGTTTTCCTAGGTCACCTCACCTTGCCTTTGTCCTTTTTTTTGTAGTTTGGGGGCACCTTTCCCTTACTTTGGATTCGCAGATCCAAATTCTTGCTTCTTATGTTTAAATTTCTTCTCAATCTTGGCAGCATATCGGTATACTACACCAAGTGAGGATATGTCGAGGAACTCCATTTTCTCCTTAATATATTTGTGAAAACAACTGCAGTACTTGAGGACCATATTTTTCTCTACATCTTCGATACCCAACTTGGTGTGTAGGGTATGGAATAGATTCATCGTCTCATCCACATATTGATCCTTTTTGTTACCGCAGTGTATTCCATTGTATGTACTTGTCCTTGTAGCTCTCCATAGGGTAATTTTGTTCCTTGATGGCACCTTGGAAAGAATTCCAAGTGGGTGCAACTAAAAACAATGATTGTTTTCTCTTGTCCCTCTGTTCGTAGTAGGTTTCCCACCAGTCCTTGACACGGGGAAAAATTTTAGTGCAAAAGTAGTCTTTTCCCTATTGGAAAAATCGTGAACTGAAAAATATCCTTCCAATAGATTTAACTATATATCTACTGTGTCTGAATCTATTTGGCCTTCAAATATGGAAAATTAAAAGTTGACTTGTTGTTGTGTGTGGAGCCTGATTATATTCTTTATTTATATGTATCACATCATTGGGCCGTTGTTCTTAATGGGGTGACAACACCGCCAGTTGTTTAAACGTTGCTTGGGAGGTCCAAAGGGGGGCGACTACGACTTTATGGAGTGCCCCCCTTAGAGGGGGGTTTCGGGGGCAGTGCCCCTGAAGCTAAAAACATATGTAAAATTGCCTTGAAAATTTATTGTAATTTCTAGTCAATCTGGGTCGTTCATTAGGTGGATGGTCTGACGGTAGAATTTATGTTTAATTTATGGTTTTTTTCCCTAGAAGGAAACCCCTAGTTTTGTATGAGGGTATTGTATTGCAGCTGTGCATTTTATGTGTATTTTCAGAGCGGAAAACTGAAAGGGAGAATGTGATAGAGAACAGAGGATATTATAGCAGATCTGGTGTAGGTTGTGTCTCTTCATTGTGCTAGATAATAGAAAGGAAACACTAGTTGTTCGAGGTGGACATAGCCCAAATTCAGTGAACCACATCTATCTGTGTCTCTTTGGTTTTATATGTTTTATGTGTTTGTGTTTCCACATATTTTATGTGTTGCATTTCTCTATAATATATAATTTTCTAACACTTTTACCTTGAAGGGAGTGGTGCCTCCAGAGTGGTTGTCGGATGAAGATGCATCGCTTGTGCAAATTCATTGAAGGATATAGGAAAGGGTGTCCATTAGCGCATTCCTCTATCGCTTAAGGGATTCTTCAAGAAATATTTTGAGAGAATCTCTTGCTCCCTCATCTTCCTTTTCTTACACCATGGTCGACCATTGGGATTTGTGAGGCTAGTCTTGCAAAGGTTCAACTAGTTTGAGCCCTAACTCCTTATACCCTAAACTCTTTGGGGACATGCAAAGGAAAAAATAGAAGGAGCATATCACTATAATGCCACTGATATGAACTTAAAAATAAATGCAACCAAATACAAATATAACAATAAATATGAATATGCAATATAAATAAAATTTCATTTCATTAATATCGAAGAACTGAAATATGCCTACATACAAAATGGAAATAAACTAGCTCAGGCAATGGTATCTTATCTCTGAGCAGAGATTTCATGGCTACATGTCTTTGAACTATGTTACAATGCGTCTCAATGGCCTATTTATTATTCAGAAACAATGGAAAACCCTAAACATCACATAACCTAACCCTTGGAGATGAATCGCCAAAACTGTGGGCCCAATTGGGGTAAATTGGTATGTCAACTTACCGGGGTTGTAAATTTTTCATATGATGTCCATTTTACATGAAAAATACCTCATTATAAATATCTCTCTGATCATTAGAACTTGAAATTGAAAATGTTTTCCAAAAAAATGTCGTTTAGGGCCTTAAAACGACTTCAGAAGTTTAGGACCCAAAAAACTGACCAAAATAGTAAATTTGTCTACAATTAAGGAAACTGAAAAACTGAAAGAAACAATGGTGGGGATCCAAGTGCAATAGGTGGGTGACCACCAATATCCACCTAGGTCACTAAACTATAGGGCATCCTAGTCGTAAAAAAATCTCTAATACAGTTTTTGTTATCTAGGTATTTTAATTATCTCTAAGGCCTACCCCTATTTATTCCATATTAGCACATGTTACCTCACCCTCACCCACCACCTATTCAAGTATAATATCTAAATAAAATAAATATCATACCTTGTCCTACTTTAATATTGAACCACCCCTGAAAATTTCTCTTTAACACTCCTCAAGGTCAAACAAGAAATTTCATGTTCAAGTCACCAAAGGAGAAGGTTTCAAATTTTTAATGGTAAAAGGGCCAAGGCAACAATATTTCTCAAGTGGGCACTAATAAGTGATTGTTGGCATAGTTATACTTGAAAATGGCACCACAAGTGGCAGATTCATCGACATTAGAGAAATTATCTACCACTAGGCTCCAAGGATCGATGCACCAAACCATATAATATCCCTTGGTGCTTCATTCCTTTCACCCATATGAATTTCAACCAACATGGGGTTGTCGATGTTGACACCGGAATCCCCTCAAACCCCTAACATCGATTGATGTTTTTCACTAACATGTTCCAAATCAATACAGAAAGGAGCCACCTGGCCCCCCATGTAAGTGTCCCATGACATCCCTTCCTACCACATACTCCTGCCTGCTACCAACCCCTACCATGCCAACACCCTACCATCTCAACCCTCTATGTGGCACAACTCATGCCATGCTAACATCATCATGATTTTATCCAATTTTTTTCCCAATCCAACTCCATCAAGTGTGAAAGCCATTTTTTTTATAAATTTCCAAATGGGCTGATTGTTTTATCATTTTGTAGACACTCGCTATCTAACTCAACATAGAGTGCCCCAAAAAATGAATTTAATCCTTCTATTCACAGTGAGCCTGAATTCCTCATACCAAATAGATAATATAATGGTCTTTTAGTTAATTCGACCTCCTCTAGCTTTTCAAGTCCCATATTTTCCAAAATTAGAGCTCTAAATTTAAAACCCTATCTCTTTCCAATGAGAAACACATGCCCCATGAATAAAATTCATTATATTTGCATAAAAATCCCTTCAATTGGTTCAATTTGTATTATAATTACTTTGATAAGATGAATTAACTTCTAAATTTTATGAATTAGGCTTAATTTTCTCAAGAAACTACCAATTCAACCACCTATCTACATTGTCTATTTTTTCTTTGCATAAATTTTAAAATTAAAAATATTCTTACTCCAACTCTATTAAAAAATCCCCTTTCGACTTGTGGCATATTCTCAATAGCTTATGTAATCCTTGAGAACATCCCATTTTTCTTTTCCTCCTTTTTCAGTCAACTAGTCATTCTCAAAAAGTTTTCATGTTCTAATGGCCTCCTCATCAACCAATAGTTCAATTGATGGCCAGGTAAAAGGAAAAACCAAAGACCTATATTTTTATGGTGGAGATACAGATACTTGGCATCTAATGATAACCACCTATGATATGAAGATGGCTATTCAAATTGTGCACTGTACTAGTGAAGTAATAGGAGACAATAATGAGTATGCATGCATCAAATTTGATCTTTGCCATTGTCGCGTAGGTGTTCCACATTTTGGAGATGGTGACTCAATGTGTAAGAAGATACCTACAAGATAAGATGGTTATTGTTGCATCCTACGAAGACAAGGAAATAATGATAACAACACCAAATTTTATTTCATACATGTTATCATTTCATAATAAGAAAAAATTACAAAGGCTGAATAGAGAGGAAATCAAAGAAAAATGGAACACTCTTGCACTAGATTTCCAACAATAAATGGTTTCCAGTTATGTCAAAAAGTAGTGATCCCCCATTATGGTAATCCTCCCTACCAAATCATAGCTTTTTGTTCCTTGTGAAAGTTTTCTTTCTTCATGGTTTCCCAAGTTCTTGGGCTTGATAATGATGTCTATATAACTTAGAAAATTATAGGTCTCTTGGTATCCTTGTGTCATCTAGCCACCACGTCTTGTGCCAAATTTTATTTCCGACAATTTCTATAAAATTAAATTCACTCGCAGATGATCGAGTTTTGATAAGGAAAAAAATTATTCTACCAAACATATCTACTGCACTTGTTCATCCATAAACACTATTCTTACCTAGAGAACCTAAATCGTGTAATGGTATATTAGTATAATGCCTTGTTACTAGTATATGAGTGGCTAGAAATTGTCTAAAATCTAGAAACCAACCAGGGTTTATTTGATTATATTTCTTCTTTTATGTTAGTCATGTACTCTCTTGTACATGGTTATTTGACGCCTAGAGTCCCTCCATTCCTAAGGAAAAATATGAAATTTACCCCGTATAATAGAGATTGTGATTGGTACATTTTCAAGGACTACATAATCATCATCGCATATGTGTTTGAAGGCTAACCATACCATCTACTAGCATTCTTGACTCTTCATATTTTTGCAATAGAGTACATCAGGGAGAGATTTGAAAGTGGCAATGTACATCTCACTTCAAGGAAATAAACAATATATTTCCACATTCCTCACGAGGTGGGACAATTTTTTATTAATGCAAGGAATTCTCTAGAGCTTGTGGACAAGGTATTGGAGGGTTTTAATTTCCCATAAGGTGGAGCCTACGAAATTGATCCTGAGAATATCATTTATGAATTGAGAAAATATAAGGATCGAGAAAACCAAAAATATAATATGAATCCCATAGTCGAATATTTTTCTAACAAATCTACTTGGGAATAATTTAGGGTAGCCCTACATCCATTCAAGCCAAAATTTTCTCACCTCTATGGAAAGAAATGAGGAACTTCAAAACTCGTGGAATTTGATGAAGGAAAGGAACCTAGATCAAATAAATCCAAGATAGGTAAAGAAACAATAGATTATTAAGATAAAGATGATAATGATATATTTTCATAAGCTATGATACTATACAATAGCTAGCTGAAAAATTCTTTAAAACATGCATTTACCATCGAGACCCTGCCCTCTTCCATGTTAAGATCAAATAAAATAGAGTTAGGAGAGGTTCCTAAGCCTATACACATATCAATAGTAGAAAAATTCTAAGAAATAGCAACTAAATCCTCTAAGGAGAGGAATAGAGGCATCATAATAGCGGTGAATTATAACCTTCCTCCCATGTAGCTTAAGAGTGCATTGTATTATGAAAAATGAATTTTCAAGCTAGAAGTATTGCAATCCAAAGTGGAGACAACAAGGTCTGTGTTGGATTATCAAGTGCATTGTAATACCCTCTTCCCAAATCTACCCAAGTAACCAGCTAACTAGGGTAAACGTGTGATGATAGGATAATATGATTAGATTAAACCTCCTAGGTCACTCTAAGGAAGTGTAATTGACAAAAAAACATCACATGGACCTTGTACATAAAAAATAACACCCATAGGATCCAACCCAACCATTCATGCATTTTGTGCTTAGGTCCCACTAACCTTTCTAGCTTTTGGGCCTCTTGACACATGCACAAGCCTACAAGTAAGTGTCTATGAGACTTTGGGCTCATGCATAAGCCTACATACCAACGTCTAGGGACATAATTACCGAGTGTTGTGCCATCATCCCTGAGATTTGAGCCAGTTATTCAAGCCCAAAACCCAATTCACTTCCCAGAACTTCATGACAAGTTTAGAGATTATTTATGACAACGAAACAATGATGCTAAAGAAAACACATCAAGAAGGACTCAAGTGTATCCCTACTAGCCATGCCAGGAATGTTTTCAAACATGTCGAAAACATGAAATCTACAAGTATAAACAAAATATTGGAGCATAGGGGTGTCATACTTATCTGAGAATCGCTAAGAAGTATTTCTCCCATACATAATTAGATGCAATACCATCTATTTGAAAATAGATACATTGCACATTAATTTTCAAGTAAAAACATGGAGACATCCGTACATCATAACTGTTAAAATACATGCTTATAACCAGCATAATAACAATAGAAATACCATGGGTACAACAACCATAGAATACACATAATATCCAATACATTTATACATCAAATACCAAGGATTCATCTTCTCATTAATGAATGTAAAAACCAACCAGAGATGGGACTACCACATTCCACCCGACCATAGATTGGCTTAGCCAAATCCCTCTTCATCCAATCACCTTCGTTCCATATTCCAAGCATCAATGTGGGATATCATCAAACACATCAATAAATACCAATCTAGGGCTTCTAGAGGCTAAACCGCCACAACCCTCAACTGGTGATTCCACCTCATGGTCAGGCATCATAGCTATCATGGATTGGTCTCTCCCAAGTTTTTCGAGGGCTCCAAAGTGTTTTCTCTAACCAAGGATTCCAGGACTAGTAACTCAACCCTAATTGTTATAGGGATTCCATATAATTTATCCAACCAAGGCTTCCAGGACTAGTAACTCAACCCACAATTTTCTGTTGAGATTCTAGAGCGCTTGTCCGACCAAGTCTTCAAGGAACTAATAAATTATCCTACATCTAAAGGAATATGAGAACCAACCAGAAAACATGCAATTAAAATGAATCCACAACTCCATGGATATCTAGGGAATTGAAAGACTAAGAAAATCCATTGTCAATCCATACTATCCTCCATGCCAATGACATATCATGACTAAGAAACAAGATGCATACACCATGCATGCCATAACTAGTGAGGAAAATATATATGCAACTCGGAACCTGTAATGAAAACCCACTATAGTTTTTGATCCTAATGTCCTCTTATGATAAATTCCTTCTCTTCCTTTTCCTTCTTGCTCCAATTCACGAAGTATTCCACACCCTCCAAGAGTGCTCAAGAAAAAATATAAATATCCAAGAGTATGAGAGAGAGAAAAAAGGTACCATCTAATCCTCAAAATAATTTTATAGATGAGGTCTCTACTTTCTTCATTTTGCATTATTTTCCTTCATTTTCCTCCTCACATGCAACTTGTGACCTTTCACCTCCCTTTTCTCCTAATTTCCATTAATTTTCATAAACAAATGTGCCAAAAGTACTTTTTTTCCTCTTTAATGCATTAGCTATTGCCTTTGCCAATTTCCATAGCCATAATAAACCATGTGAACACCTGCACTAGGATTTTTTTCCCAACATTCAGCTTGGAATATGTGTCCCATCAACCATGGTTATTATTTTTACTTTATTACAAGGAATTTTCACCATGGTTTTTACAGAACCCTCCCCCTTGGGCGACACCATCCTCGGTGTTAAACCACACATATACCTTAGCAATGCCACTGAAAATCAAAGATACTTCCTATGTATCTTTATAACATAGCTCAACACAGTATTTATAATGATCACCCTCCTGAAATAAAACCAACATGAGATCATAAAAACATGAAAAATATACTAACATGACACTCATACCGCTTATTGTATCTTTATAAAGTAGCTCATGTCGGTATTTACATCCACATAAATATGTACATATACTCAAACATCACATCAAAAAATATATCAAAATATCACCAAAACATATGCCAAACATATACCAACTTCACACCAAAACTACTTTGCCTCAACTAGAAAACAAGGAAGGATACATGGCCCACATCCGATTCACCATATCCCATGTAGCTTCATCAGGCCCAAAGTGTTTCCATTACACTTTAACTTGATCTATTGCTCGATTCTGGAGCATGATCATCTTTTTTTGCAAAATTCACCGTGATTCTAGCTGGAATTCTCCTTCTGGATCCACCTACAATATAGACTAGTCAATCACATGATCACCATATTTAAGACATTTTTTAAGTAATGGCACATCGAAAACATCATGGAAATTCACTGTGGAAGGATGTGCAAGTCGATATGTTGCTGGCCCAATCCTCTCAATGATCTTGAAAGGTCCACAAAATCGTGGCACCATCTTGTCGCATGATCCATTATGCAAGGATCTCTTCTTGAGCTTGATGTGCAAGTACACACGTTCCCTAACCTAACACTCCTTGAACAACATGTTCTTATTTTCATAGCTTTTCTTAATATCCTGCGTTTCTTTCAATTTTTTATTTATTACCTACATATCCTATTCCATTCCTGCCAACATGTTTGGTCCAATCAATACTCTATTAACTAGATCACTCCAAATAATGGGAGTGTTGCAACTCTTCCCATACAATGCCTTAAATGGAATCATCCTCAATGATTCCTGATACCCATTTTTGTAAGTAAACTCTACCAGTGGAAGATACTCTTCCCACTTTCATTGTTGATGCATCACATACATCCTCAACATATCCTCCAGTATCTTTTTGAAGCTCTCTGGCTTTCCATCAATCTGCAGATGATAAGTTGTGTTGAAGGCCAACTCTGTGCCCAAACTTGCAAAAAACTCCTTCAAAAACTTGGAGGTGAAATTTGCATTGTTGTCTAACATGATATTCTTTGGCACACCATGAAATATACCACATCTCTAATGAACACATGGCTACATCACTAGTTGAGAATGTAGACTTCACTCGAATGAACTGCACTACCTTTGTCGACCTGCCCACAATAAAAATTATGGAATGGTGTTGTCTCACTCTCCTCGACAAACCTATAATAAAATCCATTGAAATATCCTCCCATTTCCATTACGGTATAACAATAGGCTGTAGCAGTCCACCTAGGTGCTTACACTCTACCTTAATCTGCTAAAAATCCAAACACCTAGCCACAAACTCTGCTACATCTCTCTTCAAGTTCAACCAATAATAAGAATTCTTCACTACTACCAACATATTTTGTTAGCCCATGTGACATGAATATGGTTTCACATGAAAATATCTCAAGACCACCTTCTTGATCTCACTACTATTTGGCACATATATCCTATCTCTAAACCTCACCAATCTATCTGTTGTGGGATGATAATCCATATCTTGTACATCTCCACCTGTACCTATACTTATACCACTACCTGTACCTTCACTTGTTCCTAGTTGTAACATGTGCACAATCTACATATACCCACGATCTTGTTGTCCTGCTTACAAGATCATATCCTGTAAATTTTTCCCATAGGAGCTCGTAGCTTCTATGTGATTCACCTCTATTATCTTGCTAATATCATCTGCGACCATGTTCTATTTACCTTTGATGTACCTGATATGGAATTCAAACTCACTTACTGTGGCCAACCATCTTGTTTTCCTAACATTCATATTTGTTTGACCAAATAGATACCTCAATCCACTATGATCACTCATCAATACAAATCATCTGCCTAGAAGATAGTTCCTCCACATATTCCATGCATTTATGATCTCTTCCAACTTGAGATCATATTTCCATTAATTCTACTTGTGCTCGTTCAGTTTTTGTGACTTGCTTCATACCACTTATCTGTCCTACATAAGGACTCTACAAATTCATCTCTTGCAAGCATCTGTACACACTAAAAATTCCTTTTTTAGATCTGTAATATTTAACACTATAGCATGTGTCAACTATTGCTTAATCTTCACAAAAATAGCCTCACACTCCTCTGTCCAATCAAACTTCTTACCTTTCCTCTCCAATGATGTAATGGGATAAGGAACATGTGAGAATTTCCTAATCAACCTCTAGTAATAACCTTCCAATCCCATGTGTTATCACACCCTAAATTTTCAAAATAATAACTTGAAATGTGTCAAGTTGGTATTTAGATTGGTTAGAATGCATAGCATCATGAAATGATAAATTTTATGATAAGTATAAGCTTCAAATATTTTTTAAGTTTCCAGGGATGATTTGAAGTCATATCATAGGAACAAATCTTGAATAGATACTTTAAATCGACCTAAAATCTCAAATCTATCCACCTGCCAGAATTTTTATGGGTCTGCAACGATTTTAGTACTAAATAAATACTTTTTGCTCCGGAAACACCTAGTAATTTCGTAGCAAAATTGACACTTGTAAAGATAAATGCACTACAAAAGTGTCTCATCCTATAACGGTTTTCTGCATAATGATGAATTGTTAAGCTTTGAGGGTTTCGAGGTCATGCTTCTAGAATAGGGTCATTATTGAAAAACTTAGGCACGTTTTGGCAGCAACCCCCATTTTCTTAATAAGTCTCATCTCATTTTTACGAATCCATACCTCATTCCTCACGCTTTATTTTCCACTCTTGTAAGGTGCTACCAAAGCAACTTGTTGTGATTTGCATGTCTTGTAGAAATCCTCTATCATGTCAGCCCTATTTTACCATAACAACTCGTTTTCATCAAAGGCTTTTACTGAACAGGTGTAAATATCCAAAGAAGGCCACCACTGTAAAACAAGAAGAAAGTGGTTACACCAAAGAAAGTTAATAAAGGAGTCCTACCATTCAGGTACAAACCTACAAGTCCAAGATTAATCATGGAAGATCCATATTTCATGAAAATTTTTACAAGAGTAGGATGCTTTCAGTTCTGTCAAAGGTTGCAAGGTCATCACAAATAGGTATCCCAAGACTTTGTACTCAATTTCAAAGGAACATCTCCAAAGATTGGTTTTCTTCATGTGCCAATTTTCCCTGATAGTATTTCTCAAGCGACAAGGATTCCTAGGACCAGAGAAAAATGGTTTAAAGCTACAAATTTTTATTTAAAGAGTTGTGATGATTATCTAAAGCCTGAACATGTAGGGATAAATATGATTGTAGGGATTCCCAGAACTTGCCTTAGAGATAACTACTCTAAATTATTGACAGTCATACAGAAATACCTTACATGTGAAGGCAGATTCCATACAATCTACATGTATCACTTCAACCTGTTGCTTCATTTTACAGGGAAAAAGCTGATAGATATTCCTTTTTACCTTTTTAGAAGCCTTGGAAAAATGGCAGTTAAAGTGAAAGGTAGACCTGAAAAAAGTGAAACTTCCATCTTTGACCATGGATTGATGAAATTAATAGTTCTGGAAGAATTAAATAAACTAAACAGAGACTCAGCATATTTATTTTTTATGAATGGGTATGAAATGGATGTTTTATCTCCAAGGAAAGCCTCTAAACTCAAAACTCCTTCTTCTAGACAAGAGTTTAATGCTACTGCAAAATTAGAAGGGAATCAACAAGAAGGTTTAAAACCTACAGCTAAATTCATCCAACAGGTAGCACCACATCCAGAAAATAGTAAGCAGGCTAAAAATCATGTCATAATTAGCAAGACTAAACTTGCAACAAAAGGGTCTAAAAGAAGCACAAAGGAAATTATTGGAGTTAAAGGCAAGCTTGAAGACATCTTACAGGCTATAGACATTGCAGAAACCCCTGTAGTGAAAGCAACTGAGGTAGAAGGATCCAAGGTCAAAGGGAAGGGGCTTATGGCCAAGAAATTATATTTTTCATCAGAGGATTCAGGTTTTCTTTTTAAACCTATAAATCCTTTCACTAGATCACATATTTCTGAGACTATCACCATTGGAAATAAGCAGCAGAAGGAAGATAAAGAAAAAAGGGAAGCAATACAAGAATTCATAGTTATATCTCCTATTGAGACAGAGGTTACTAAAGAAAAGAAAGGTCAATCTAAAAGAAATCTCCAGAAGAAATCTAAGGCATATTTTCGAGAGGGATAGTTTAAAGATAAGGAAGAAACAATCAAACAGAGAAAGGGAAAGGGAAAAGTCATAGAGAAAATTGAAAAAGAGCTTCTTGAAGAACAATTAGAAGCAGTTAGGGAAGAGTTGTCTGAAACAAAGAGAGATTTGGAAAGATACAAGCAATATAGACAAATGATAGATGAAGTGGAAAACAAAGTGAATGATCAGGTTACTCATTTTGAAAAGTCTATTGGAAAGGCCAAAAACTTGTTGAAGAAATCACAGCTTTTATGCATCATGATGACACACACAAGGCAAAGAAATTTATATATATAGGCAGAGAGGAAAAAGTCTTCAAAGACAAGTCAAAGATTTGAAATAAAATATGGAGATGATGAAGACAGAATTAGAGAAGAAATATTTGGAAAGAGGAGCTATGGAAAAAGCTATTGAAGTTGCTCATAAAGAAATTGTTGGTAAATAATAAGGTAACAATGGATTATAGAACTTTTTTGTCTTATATTATCATAATTTACATGCAGGTATATTCATGGATCTTTTCAGAGCCCAGATCCTAAGTTTTATCAAGTCTCTGAAAAATTAGGCAATTCCGCAGCGTATGCCAGGCTTGAAGCCCAGTTTTTGCTATGGAATTTTTGAAGAATTCTTTTGGTTTTAAACCACTTAAAATGACATGGTTAAAGAGCTATGAGGGTTGTGTTTAAACTTTTTTTATCACTTAACACCCTCTAATGGTCAATAATAACAAAATATTATCACAGATGATCTCTTTTTATTTTTGCTACAAAATTTGCTACGAAAGTAGCTCAAAACTCTATTTTGACAGCAAGGTCAATTTTTGGAAGAAGGTGAAAGGTAAATGACTATTTCAAATCTTTTATCCATGAGGAATGAAAAAGAGTATTAGGGCAATCACAAAGAGTATCATATTAGAATATTGCTAAGTAGAGATATTTTGTTATGGATACAGTTCGAAGATACTAGCTCACTATGTTGCCATATCATCAAATTGACAACTCCTTAATAATAGGCAGAGCAGTTGCATGAAGAAAATCAGAGTATTAATGTTTTTTTTATGGCCAGTATGGTTGAAATACATGATTCCTTTCAAGGAAGATTTGGATCATCTTTAGATTAAAATGTAATAAGTAGGTGTTTGAGTCATAGTAGGACTCTAATTCCTAATTCGAAAGGTGTCAGTTCTAGTTTTAAATATTTAGTTAGTAGCTAGATTTGGTGTGAGTAATAGAGTTTAATGATCTAGACACTTGGGAGATTGAATGTAAAGGCTAGATGCCTATAATTAGTGAGTACTTCGATGTATAGAGTGTTGGAAAATGTTATCGCAGCCGACTATTTTATTGTAAAGCTTTCGGTGTTTCTGATATATACAGTAACAATACCCCTTTTCTTCACCTGAGATTCTTAGTATATTTCAATGAGTTTATGTCCTATCTTTTGAAATGTTTTTCTTCCAAAGTATTATTTCTTATTACTCAGAATTCATGATTGTTCATGCTCTGACTTCCTTTAATTATTAAGTTATGGTCAAATGAGTTTTAGGTCCTATCTTCAAAAGGTTTTCTTCAATGTATTAATGCTTATTAATCAAAATTCATGATTTTTCATGCTGTAACTTCCTTTAAGTATTAAGCTATGGTGAATCTCTTTGAGTATTTTTCTTTCAATACCTTGATGTCTCATTACTCAGAATTCGTGTATGGCATGATCTGACTTCCTTTGAACCTCAAGCTATTGAAACCTTCCTATATGTGTTGCTCTTTTATTGAAATATTTAAAAGCCTCAGCTTCCACAAGGAGAGCCTTTGTCATCTTTATCCCTATCACTGACTCCATAGCCCAATGGTAGCAAGCCTTCATCTTTTCAACCTACAAATATACAAAACCAAGACATAATTCATAGAGTTAGCCATCTATCTACATATTTATTCAATATCATTAACTCTTGAGAGAGCCCTCTCAGACTGAGGAGGCTAAGCCTCTGTCACATGATTGGTTTGAAATAGTTACACTGAAGTTGTCTGATCAACAGCCAATCAGGTACGATTTTGGTGATAACACCATGAATTATCTAACATCATCTACATTATTTGGGGCTACCCATTCAATTCTGGCCCTTATCTATTCTAGATCTATTGCAATGGCCTCCTTGGAGACAACATGCCCCAACTAATGTACCTTAGTCCAGAAGAAACTACATTTTATAAGCTTAGCATTCAACTAATGGTCTCTCAACACCACTGCCAAATGATCATCATGTTCTTCCTTATTTTTAGAATATAACAATATGTCATCAATGAACACAATAAAAAACTTGTCCAAATAAGGACCTAAAATATTGTTCATCAAACACATAAATGTAGTTGGAGCATTAGTCAAACCAAATGGAACTACAACACACTCATAATTCCCATACCTAGTCCTAAATGTGGTCTTGTAAGTCTACTATTATTTGATGTGTACCTGATAGTATCCCAATCTCAAGTTGATCTTAGAGAGCGCTGCTACTCACTTGAGTTGATCAAATAAATCATCAATCCCTGGTAATGGCTACCTTCTCTTGATGGTCACTTTTCTTAGCTTCTTATAGTCAATGCATAATCTGATAGTAGCATCCTTCTTCTTCAGAAACATTACCAATGTCCCCCATGGCGATACACTCGACGTAATGTATCCTTTGTCGAGAGTCTCTTTCAATTGAAACTTTAAATCCACCAACTCATATGTGCTCATTATGTAAGTTCATTTAGATGCTAGAGTTGCCCCTAGCAACAAATCAATAGAAAATTCTACCTCTCGGTTAGGTGGAAACTCTGAAATATGTACGATAAATAATTCTTGAAACTGTTGTATAATTGGGTAACTGCTCAACACATCTGCATCCTCAACTTCCTTACCTTTGTCACTAGATATATGCACTATAAACAATGCACACCCTTTCTTGCAATTGCACTTGGCCTGCATAGTTTTAACCATCCTAACACACGTTTCTTTCTTCTTACCTTGTAGGATTCTTTTTTCCTCATTGTCATCTATGCACTCAGTGGCCTTGTCATAAAAGTATACCATGGTCCTCTAAAGATATAGTCATTCCATACCCAATAGAAAACTATATGATCCTAACAGTAATACGTTCAACTGCATTGTTGTATACATGTCATTCAACTCAAACAAACAAGCTCTTACCCAATGATTAATTCTCTTCTTGGTACCTGTAGCCAACTCCATTAAGAAAGACTCTCCATACATTTATCTATTCCAACCACAATTATCCACTAGGTTAGGGCTAACATAACTATAGCTAGATCTAGGGTCAATCAAAAGAGAAATAACTTTATCAGAACGCTTGATTCCCATCTCAATGATAGATTTCTGATAGTCTTTGTTTCTATTTTCGAGCACTACAAATATCATTGGAATAATATGTCCAATGAATCCCACCATTTTTGTCTCCTCTGCAATGTAGATTTGTGGCCTACTACCCTTACGTTGTGTACATTCTCTCCTACGATGGTATCTCCCACAAGTCCAACACTATATAGGCTTCGATAATTCATCCTTATGTTTCTCCTCAGATCAAAATCCCTATCCTTTTGCAAATGCATTGAACTTATAAGGTGAGGAAAAATTCTCCTTGTTACCTGTATGTTGAGGCCTTGCTCACTTCATGTCCCATTTTCTTGTATTCTTATCATTACCTTTCCAATATAGCTTTTCCTTAGAGCTGCACTTCTATTGCTCACAAAAATTCTTGAGTTTCTGGATTTCCTCCTCCAATAACTTAGTCACATCAAACTCAGTCCCATATTTGAATGTTATCGACAACCCACTAATAAATACCTGAATCGTGGCCTTCTCCTCCTCGATATAAGGCACATATCTCAGTAACTTCAAGAACCTGCTAGTATACTCATCATCTGTCATGGAACCCATCTTCAACTCACAAAGCCCCTTTTCCCGATAATCATTGCATCTCTATAATAGATACTCATTCCGGAATAGCCTCTATAACTCACTCCAATTAAAATCCTCCTCAGAAATATCTCTAACTTTCTTCACATATTCCCACCAAAAATATTCTCTGCCTCTAAGGCTAAATGTAGCTATTATGGCTTTCATGTTTTTTGAGTAATTATGTAACCTAAAAAAATTCTTCATATCAAGCAACCATACCTCTGCCTCGTGCGATTTCTTCATCTCTCTGTCAAATGTAGGTGGTTTATCCTTCTTAAAATCATTCGGAAAATAGCCCCTACCACTCCTACTCTAAGGATGATAATGATGATGATCATGACACATGTCATAACCCAAACTACAATGATACTTGTGTTTGTCACCTCTCCTATCCAGAGTATCCAAAAATATTCCATCTCTAACCATGTAATCCCTATTCGACCTGTGATCCTCAGAGACCTACTTCCATATTATCCATTGGTCTCATTCTACTATCCATATATGATCCAAAGTAGCCCTTATTTCTACAACTCTAACAAAATTTGAAGGATGGTTACATTAACCTCTACTTTCTTTTCCTGTGGCTATATGAGCATGTCATTCTCTTCCTTGCAACTCCTTATTTCTTCCTTTAAACTTTTTAGTGTGTTTTCCAAGTCAGACGAGTGCCCAACACCATGATGTTCATATGAATCATAGGAAGAATCTATGTAGTCTACCATCTTGTTATTCATCTTTGATCTCTTTTCTTGCTAAGAATAATATGTCACCTAAACCAATGTACCTTAGTGTATTTTTGGGAGGTTACATCATGCAAGATCAACCAATCAACGTAATACATGTATATACATAATCATAACAAGATATAAACTCATAACACATGGTATATCAATGCATAAACATCATTCATGTTGGATTTCAGTCACCGATGCATGACCATACCAAATACACACCATGACCTAATGTATGACCATACCAAATGTTGATCATGACCTAATGCATGATAATCTCAACCATACCAATGCAAACTTGGCCACACAGAATCACAAGCATGAACAATACACAAGCATAAGCAAAATCTAACCAAGCAATAACAACCAATGCATCTTCAACATATAACGTCACGTAAGCAAGCATATATTGAAAACAACGAAGCATGAATAATATGTAACCTAGCATAAACAAGCAATGCATGTACAACATGTAGCAACATGTAAGAAAGAATGCATGGAAAATAAATAAGCATGAACAACACATAACAATTCATAGACTCATAGGAACATGTTGACAACAAAACCATCAACCCTTCCATGGCAATGCCACTACCACCATGGAAAAAACAACATGGATGCAACAAGCACATAAACCATATCTATGATAAAAACATATGAAACCAACATAAATACATACCAACAGACAACCCATCCATTCCAAAATTTGAACTTGGCTCTTATACCACTCTATAACACCCTCCTCCCACATATACCCAAGTAACCAGCCAATTAGGGTAAATATGTGATGAGAGGCTACTATGATTGATCAAGAGTTCATATTTTTTTCTAAAAATTTAAAGTTACAGGATTGGATTGAAACTAGGATGGTTGCGTAGTTCTCTTCTTCTTGATTTTGTTGCCTTAAATGGTTTGAAAAACTGATGTCGTATTAGGGAGATATCACATTCTGATAGAATTCCCAAACAACTAAATTTTGCGACAAGGTTGACTAGGATGCCCAATTAGCATGGAGGGTGCACAGTCAAGAAAAGGAATATTCTGAGGAATATTCCCTTCCTAAAAACTAATCCTAGGCTTACAAGTGGCTCATTGTGATTTTTTGGTGGCTTGTACATTATGAAATGGGAGCCAATCAGTGGGTGACACGTGGCCAGCCTTGAGGCCGCCATGTGTCCCCGGAGTGGTGAAGTAAAATTTTGTTAAGGGGAACAAGAGTCGACCCCACTACCTCCAGCAGAGCATGTCCAAGACTTAACCTCCCATGCTTTAATGTTTCTTAACTATATAAGTAGTCGGCTTCTGTTTGAATTATAATGATAAGAGGAGAGAGGGTTGGGACCGTCGGTAGTCCCAACTCATCGGTAGTCCCATGGAAGAGTGTTCACATTGTAATGTAACCACAACATGAAACTTAACTCGATGGATTATCGTAACCACAACCTCCTCCATTCAACAATATCACATGCTGCATTTACAATAATATCTCCGCATGGTCAGGTATAAACTTCACTTTAAACTCTATTTTAAAGGTTGATACCTATGGTTTAAGCGAATCTCCTCTCCGACATTTACTATAACTGTGGGTTTTAGGGGTTTGAATGTGACCACCCCTACCATAAAATTAAATTTATGGTTATCCACTAGTGGAAAGTTAGAGCGCACCCTATTTTTGTGCGGCTTTGGCTAAACTAACTGCAATTAATTGGATTTCTCCACAATTAGTGGAGCTTTTCTAGGTGTTACTGGAAAAATGAGTTGGAGGCTCAATTTTCACACATTCTAAGTGAATGAAGAGTTAATCTAGACTAATTGGAGCATTCTTGAGCCATTAGTGCAGAGAAAATAGCCATTAGAGGCTTGTAACTACATGTATTTCCAAAATTTTGAGCATAATAAAAGATGGACATGACATTGGGAGCTCGACCATCAGATGTAGCCCAGGAGGGGTGAATTGTTTCATCATGATTGCTGTGTAAACATTATGTGTTGTTTTATTTATCTATTTTACATTGTTTTTCAATGTTATTTTCTCTTATTCCATGCTTCTAATTCACTAAAATAACCTATATTTCATGATTAAAATTCTCAATCCTTAAGCAAACTATGGAGACAAGTATGCACATTTTTTATAACTGAAAAGACACTTAGCACATCAAAACTAATACATTCCTTTCAGATTAGGTTGGTATCAGAACTAGAGTTGATTCTCTAGTGTTGTTTTGTGCAAATATTTGTTTAATTGTTTGCAAATTTTAGATGCTTATAAGGCTCAAGCTCAAAGGAGGAGAAGGAAAAATTGGTGGGAGCAGAAGGGTCTCAAGAAGAGCCAAAGAAAAGGAGAGCAAGGTTGCCACAATATCGACCACCTAGTTCACATCCTAATGAAGCAGAATTTCCATTAATAATGCCTCAAGAGGAAGGATAAATCCATGAAGAGACAGACCCCGAAGAGGAAGAAATAGTGTTCAGGAAAGCATTCATTTACATGACTGAGATGGTTAGAATCCTTTATCAAGAAAGGAATGAGAAAATAGAAGGATAAGGATCCAAACTTCACAAGGAAGGACAGGGACCTTCAAGAGGTAACAATGATGAAGATAAGTCAAAGAAGGGAAATGGAGGAAATGGAGGCAGTGGAAAGTCACCATCCTCACCCTCATCATCATCATCCTCTACTTCATCTTCAGTACATCAGCCACACAAGTCAAATAACACTAGTAAAAGACTCTTTTTAAAACTTGATGTTAAGTTTGAATTGCCACTGTTTAATGGTGAAGTCAATGCAAAAAAATACTGATAATGGGATTAGGCAATTGGAGTTCTATTTGAGAATCCAAAACCTTCAAGAAGATGATACCAAAATCCAATTAGCTTCATTGAGAATGGAAGGTGCGGCACTTGTTTGGTGGGAAGCGAAGACAAAGGAGGAGATCCAGAAGCATGGTAAGATTATTCTATCATGGACTAATTTCATTACTACAATAAAATAATAGTTTTATCCATTAGCTCATATGCAAAAATCCATAATGAACAGGAAAAAATTTAGGCAATTGAAGGGACAGAATGTGTAGGAATACGCCCAAGAATTTAAGAGAAGAACTCTCTTATCAGGGGTAAATTTTTAGAGCCAAGATACTTTTCTCAAGTACATAGGACGCTTACACAGCTACCTAAAACATACTATTATCGTGATTAATCCAAAAGAATTTTTTCTATACTATTATCATGTTTAACCCCACAAGTGTAGATGAAGTACGTGTTCAGGCCCATGGCCCCTGCATCATTCTACCCACTTCAAACAGCGGCCCCCACACCCCGCCTATGGCACCTATCCCTACCACCCCGCCTACGCTACCCCCCTCACCGCTCCAACACTCGGCTTCCCTCTACCCTTGCTCCCTACACTCCCCTCCTCTCCCTAACATCCGCGGCCTGCTCCTACCTCTCTACCCTCATGGCACCCCTGCTCCCACTCGACACTCACACCACACTGCATCCTGTCCACTCACCCGATTCCTATCCACTCGGCCAACCCCATTCCCCAAACCCTATCTTCCCTCCCCTCCTCCCTAAACTACCCGCCCCCTCGCATACACACCCTCCCTCGCTCTTCGGCTCTCTGCTGCCTCTCCAAAACCCTCTCACTGCTCTCACCACCTGCCTCCCTCACATACCCAACGCCTATCTTTTACCCCGCTCGCTCCGCAACCCCCTCGCATCTCCCACATTCCTATTTTAATTTTTTTTAAATTCGAATTTTAAATTTTTTAATTAAAAATTCCTTACCATTTTTTAATTAATTTCCTTTTTTTTTATAAATAATAATTTAAATATATATATATATATATATATATATATATAAATCAATAAAATTAAATAAAATTAAATTAAAAAATATATATATATATTAGATATGCCTCCCTTAAACAAAACCTTCCCCAAATAAAATTTTCCCCAGTAATCATCTTCCCCAGTTAAAACCTACCCTAGTAAACACCTCCCCTAGTTTTACCTCTGTTTTCCCTATTTTTATTTTTATTTTTAAATTACAAAAATAAAAATTAAAAAAAAAAAAACAAAACAAAGAGAGAGTAAGAGAGAAACTGAACAGCAAAGAAATGGAAATGGCATATGAAGCAAATGGAAAGTAAACATAGAAGAGAAAAGATAAGTTTTGCATTGTGATTTGTGGCATTGGTAGAAGGGTGTTTTTCAGCAAGAGATTTACATTTGAAGATAAATTGGTCCTCATTTTGAATAGCAGTGGCATTCATTGTTTGAAAACAAAATTTCTGATTTGTGGAGTTTCTCTTAAGCTCTATTGCATTCTGTAGCAAGGTCAGGCATCCAAGCTTGTGAACCTCCTCCTTTTTGTTGAGTTGAGTTGAGTTGAGTTCTTTTTGGTGTCAAACAACTCTTTGAATAAGAAAATTCAGCTGCCTTAAAGGCCTCTTGTACAGTGTTTTGCTGCACATTTTTGCTGCATATTGTATTGAACTGACATTGTATTGCTTCTTCATAGTGGCAATCAGCAGATTTTGTACTTTGAGATTTCCATAAGTCATTTGTATTTGTTTGAAGGAATATTGAATCACATTGTAAACGGGTGCATTTTCGGTTGAAGCCGACACCCTTTCATTTTTTGAGCCTAAATTGTTGAAAATGGCTAAAATCAATGAGGCATTAGAATTGTTGAATAACCTCATTCATTCCAATGTTGATGATATGATAAAAATGAGCAAGAATGCTCTTTGTAATATTCAAATTTGTTTGCAAGATGCACAAGAAAAGATTGAGCTTTTACAGTTGGAAACTCAGCTTCAACAAGATGAACTTCAGCAAAAGAGTCACCATTCTGAACCTGTTTCTGTTCAGAAGATTGAGAAGGACTCTCATCGGAAGAAAGAAGATAAAGTTGCAGTTGATTTCCATTCATTTCCTTGTACTAGAGCATATTTACATGCAGATGCAGCAGCTCATCCTGCACTTCTCAAGCCCATCATCAGACCTTGGGAAGAGCTTGTCCACAACAAGCACCGAACTGGTCTTGGATATGACAAGGATGTGTCCTTTCATATTCCAGACTACACCAAGCCCATCATATTTCAAAATGTTGGATTCCTGTATGACAGTTCACCTGCAACTGTTCCAAATCTTGTTCCACTTCCACAACAACAGCAGATTGTAAAATGCCAACACCGTGATCGAGTTGGCCATATGAAAGATCATTTTTTTGATCTTCATCCATGCAAGCACTGTGGTCGGCACACCCATTATTCACACGGATGCTTCAGAAACAAGCCTCCTTCAAGAACAAATATTCATCTTGGATGGATCGCTTCTTGGCAATGGGCATCAGCAACCAAGAAGATTTTTAAGTTGCATGTCAGAACATGTTCTAGAATATTGAGCAAACTTGCAGTTGAGTTTTCGCCATCATCTCACCTTGTCCCTGACAAGGGGAAAATGGTGGTCATGTACAAGCTTCGACGTCAGATCAAGCAAGCCTAAGCTACAATATCTCATTCCATGTTCGGAGTTGTAGCCAGAGACACAGTAGTTCAAGCGAGCCTGAGCCACAATTCGTCATTCCAGATTCAGAGATGTAGCCAGACACACGGATGCCCATGAGCATGCCTTCAGTTGGTGGACAACCTTAAACCATCATCTTTGGTTGGTGGACAACCTTAAACCATCATCTTTGGTTGGTGGATAACCTAAAATCATCACAGGTAGTAGACCTCCCTTCTTTTAGGTTGAAGGTCTCCCTTTCATATATGAGGAACACTTCCTCTAGCGGAAGCCTTAAACTTCTTGCCAACTTTGGTTGAGTTCCATGAAATGCTTCAAGCATTCCAGATTTGTTGGTAATCCTAAAACCATCACAGGTAGTAGACCTCCCTTCTTTTAGGTTGAAGGTCTCCCCTTTATATGAGGGACAATTCCTCTAGCATAAGCTTTTAGCTTCTTGCCACTTTTGGAAAAGTTCTAGGAACTGCAACAAGTATTGTGTTCCAGTGTTGGTGGTCATCCTTAAACCACCTCTTTTTTTCCAACATTTCAGAGAGTTGATTCAGCCCAAGTGCTGCCATGTATACTTTGCAGTTTTGTATTACAACTCTCTTCTTGGACTCACACATACCCCTTTGGATTAAGGGGGGATGTTAGAACACCTAATCCTACATGGGTAGGTGTGGAATGCGAAAAGTCACAATGGTGTTCAAGTGACCTTGAAATATGAAACCAAGAGTCACACCATTGTACTATAAATGTACATCATGTATAATGGAAAAATAAGAAAGCCTCACGCTTATCCTTCATTGTGTGTTGAATCTCTTGTTGTGTGTGTTTATCTTTCTCATACACCATGTGTGTGTTTAACATGGTGTTTAACACACACATCTAGAAGCTAGAAGGAAAAACATTTCTGAAGAGGGTAGGAACAAACCTTTTAAGGGTAAAACAAAGAGAAGACCTCAAAAGGTAAAAGAAAAAAGAATGCATCTATTAATAAAGAGGGAGAAAATTTGGTTTTTTTCAAAAGAAGGCATGATGAAAATCATTGTTGGAAATCGCATCCTGAAAAGAGGCTCGGGAGATACAACAACAAAGGGAAATAGAAAACTACAAATACAACTCAACATGATTTAGGAGAGGATTCAGGTGATGAATCTAAAATTACAGCCATGGGATTGAAGAACATGAAGGGGGAAGAAATTGAAACTAAACCCAGTACTAGTACAAACTATCACATACATGCTCCAAATGAAGAAGAAAGAATTGAACTGTTTCATGTGAGGGTCATTTCCAAAATACCAAGATTGACACATTGTTTGACAGTGGGTCACAAGAAAACTTAATCTCTGAAGACTTGGTCAAGAAACTTAACCTTGATACCATACCACATCCAAAACCATATCCACTTGGTTGGATTTGTAAGGATGCAAATTTACAGGCTTTTAAGAAGTGTATATTGCAGTTTCCAATAACTTCACATTTTGTTGACACAGTTGAATCAGATGTGGTTGCTCTTGACATAACAGGTATTGTGTTGAGAAGTCCTTACTTGTATGAAAGGAAAGCGATCTTCCATCGCCATGAGAAAAAATACCATTTATTCAAAGATGGAAAGGATTACATTGTTATATCACATCTGAAGAAGACAAACACTTCTATGGTAAATGATGGATAGGTAGAGAGGCTGGTAAATTCAAGTAAGATTTTTTTTCTCCTAATGATTAAGCCTAAAGTTGATGTTAATTATGAATCATTTGAGGGTTGTGCTCCTAAGTTGAAATCAGATTTATATGATGTATTTTATGCACATCATGAGATGTTTCAGGAGCCAATAGGATTGCCTCCAAAAAGAGAGATTCAACATGAGATTCAGTTGCAGCAATATTTTAATCTTCCAAACATCGCCATGTATTGCATGTCAATAATGGAGAATGCTAAAATAAAGAGGAAAATCAAGGAGATGCTGGAAAATGGAATCATAAGGCCAAGCACTTCGCCATGCCATTCACCCATAGTCTTGATTCCAAATAAAGATGGGACTTGGTGCATGTGTGTAAACTTCAGAGCTTTGAGCAAGATAACGGTAAAATTTCGATACTCAATCCCAAGGATAGATGATTTGCTTGATCAGCTGAAAGAAGAAAAGTTTTTCACTAAGTTAGATTTACGAAGTGGATATCCATGAGTAAGAATTTCAGAAAGTGACATATGGAAAACTTTATTCAAAACCAAACAAAGACTCTTTGAGTGGTTAGTAACATCATTTTGTCTATATAATGCACTAGCAACTTTGATGCGTGTTATGGATAGTGTTTTGCGCCCATTCCTTGATGACCTTGTGATTGTGTATTTAGATGACATATTTATTTTCATCAAAACAAGAGAAGAACATGTCTTGCATGTGAGTAGAGTGCTTGATGTTTTGAAGAAAGAGAAATTGTTTCTTAAGATGTCAAAGTGTGAGTTTGGAAAAACTTCTTTGGTTTATTTGGGACACATTGTAGGAGGAGGAGAGTTGAGAATTGATCCTTCTAAAGTGGAAGCCATTGTGAATTGTCCCACACCTAGAACATTAACCGAGGTAAGAAGTTTCTTAGGTGTAACTCAGTATTGGAGAAAGTTTATTGCTAACTTTTCTGCCATCGCAGTTCCTATGCATGCAATGACAAGTGTGAAGAAATTCTTCCAACAGGGATGAAAAAACAACACGCTTTCAAATATTTAGAAGACAAGTTTAGTTCAGCTCTAGTCCTTGCATTACCAAATTTGAGACAACAATTCGAGATTCAAACCAATGCTAGTGATTATGCCATGGGCGCAGTTCTTTTTCAGCATGGTGAGCCTATCGCTTTTCATTCTGAAACATTCAATGGTGTTGTAACTAATTATCCTACATATGAAAAAGAACTATATGCGTTGGTACAAAGCGTCAAGAAGTGTAAACACTAATTGATGGGTAAAGAGACTATTATACACACTGATCACCAACCATTACAGTACTTGTAGTCACAAACAAAATTGCAGAAATCAAGACATTTCAGGTGGATGGGATTTATTCAATAATTTCACTTGGTTGTAAGGTACAAGAAAGGTATTTTCAATAAAGTTGTTGATATTCTTTCAAGACTGATTATTAGTGCATCTACCTTACTCAAAAATTGTTATATTGTACATGAGAGTTACATAGAACAATATGCACATGATGTTGATTTTCAAAATCTGTATGCTAGTTTGAGTGAAGGGAATCAAGTTGAAGAAAAATATTATCACATGCATAACAATATGTTGTTTCATTTGGGCAAGTTGTGTATACCACAAGGAGATAGGCTAAGTGTCATGACAGAAGTTCATTCATCTCTTTTTACTAGACACTTTAGAGTAAGAAAAACAGTGGCGTGTCTATAGAGGTATTGCTATTGGCCTCACATGATAGATAGTGTGTCATGTTTTATAAGAGGTTGTTCTATGTGTGCAACACGCAAGCCTAGTAATAGGAATCTTGGGTTGTGTATGCCACTATCAGTACCATAAAGGCCATGGGAGAGTGTCTCCATGGACTTTGTCGGAGGTCTACCTATGTCAAGAAAACAACATGATTATCTTTATGTATTTGTGCATAGATTCAGTAAAATGTGTATACTTATGCCATGTAAGAAAGCCATTACTGCTGAACAAGCTGTTCAACTTTATTTTCAACATGTATGGGTTCATTATGGATTGCCAACTTCTATTGTTAGTGACAGGGATTCCAGGTTCATTGGGATTTTTTGGTCCAATATTTGGAGTATGATGGACAAAAAGTTGAAAAAGAGTATTGCTTTTCATCCGCAAACTGATGGACAAATTGAGGTGGTGAACATAACCATTATGCATCTATTGAGAGGATATTGCTGCAAACATCCTAAGTTGTGGGATGATAAATTGAATTACATTAAGCACACTTACAACCGAGAAAAGCACTCTTCTACTCAGACATCACCTTTTGAAGTATGATTTGGGTATTTTCCAAAATTTCCATTAGACTTCATCTTTGGTATCAATGTTGCAATTGATGGCCATAGTGATATTGACAAGGCTTGAAATTTCATTGAGAAAATTTAGGTTATACATCAACAAGCTAGGGAAAAGCTTGCAAAAAGTCAAAGAAAATACAAGGAGAGGCGTGATAAACATAGAGTTGATCACAAGTTTCAAGAGGGAGATGAGGTGTGGTTGCACATTAGCAAATAAGGGATGCAAGGAAAAGGTAAAAAGTTCAAACCCATTCACTATGGTCCATTCAAGATCATAAAGAAAGTTGGTAACAATGCATTTCAACTTCACTTGCCTTCATATATGCAAATGTATTCAGTTGTTAATGTTGAAAACTTACGTTTGTATGAGCCACCTTTGATTGATGATCAAGGAAGTGATGTCCAACTGTCTTCTATTTAATATTTCTCGCCAGAATTTCTGGATGAGCTCAAGGAAGATACAATTCTTGATAGGAGGACAAGAGCATCTAAGAGGGGAAGTGTTGACTACCTTCGAGTTGGGCTCAAAGGAAGTAAGCCAAGCAAGGAAAAGTGGATGCACGTTGGAAAGGTGAAGGATTTGTACCCTCATCTATTGAATAAGTAATCAAGTATTTTGGGGCCAAAAGCTTCCCAATGGGAGGAGTGATGAGGAGTTCATAAATTTTGCTCAACATTGAAAATTACAGGACTGGGTTGAAACCAGTATGGTTGTGTAGATATCATCTTTCTGATTTTAGCACTGCAAATGGTTCGAAAAACCAATGTCATGTGAGGGAGATATCGCATTCTGATTGAATTCCCAAACGATTAAATTTTACGACAGGGTTGATTGGGATTCCCAGTCAGCATGGAGGGTGCATAGTCAGCAAAAGGAATATTCTGAGGAATATTCCCTTCGTCAAAACCAATCCTAGGCTGACAAGTGGCACATTGTGATTTTTTGGTGGCTTGTACATTATGAATTGGGAGCCAATCAGTGGGTGACACGTGGCTAGCCCTGAGGCCACCACGTGTCCCCGAAGTGGTGAAGTAAAATTTTTTTAAGGGGCACAGGATTCGACCCCGTGACCTCCGACAGAGCATGCCCAAGACTAAACCCGCCATCCTAGAATGTTTCTTAACTATTAAGTAGTCAGGTTATATTTGAATTGTAATGATAAGAGGAGTGGGGGTTGGGACCGCCCATAGTCCCAACTCGTCAATGGTCCTGTGGAAGAGTGTTCACATTGCAATGTAATCATGACATAAAACTTAACCTGACGGCTTATCATAACCGCAACCTCCATTGTTCAACAATATCACATGTTGCAGTTACGATAAATATCTCTGCGCGGTCAGGTCTAAACTCTGCTTCAAACACAAATTTAAAGGTTGATACCCACAGTTTAAGCAGAGTTCCTCTCTGACATTTAATATAACCGTGGGTTTTGGGGGTTGGCATCTGGCCACCCCCTACCTATAACATTAAATTTATGGTTAGCCGCTGGCAGAAAGTTAGAGCGCCAAATTTTTGTGCAGTTTTGACTAAACTAACTCCGTCTAAGTGGAGTTCTCCACAATTAGTGGAGCTTTTCTAGATGTTACTCGGAAAACGAGTTGGGGGCTCAATTTTCGCCCATTATGACTGAATGAAGAGTTAATATAGACTAATTGGAGCATTCTTAAGCCATTGGTGTAGAGAAAACAACCATTAGAGGCCTGTAACTACATGTATTTGCAAAATTTTGAGCATAATGAAAGATGGACATGCCATTGCGAGCTATGCCAATAGATGTAGCCTAGGAGGGGTGAACTACTTCATCATGCCTGTTGTGTAAATGTTATGTGGTGTTTTATTTCTCTATTTTACACTACTGTTCAGTGTTATTTTCTCTTATTTCATGCTTCTAATTCACTAAATTCATCTATATTTCATGATTAAAATTCTCAACCCTTAAGCAAACTATGGAGACAAGTATGCACATGTTTTATAACTGAAAAGACACTTAGCACAACAAAACTAATACAATCCTTTTAAATCAATGATCATATTCAACCTCCTAGGTGACTTTAGGGAAGCGAAACCGATGTAAACACATCACACAGACCCTGTCCATTAATAGTATCACCCCCAGGAGCTAACCCAACCATTCAGGAATTATGCCCTTAAGTTCCACTAACCTTTTTAGTTTTTGGGCCTCTATACACATGCATAGGCTTGCAAGATAGCATCTACCAAGTTATGGATGTATGCATAAACCTACATTCCAATGTCGAGGGAATAAATTACCTAGTGTTATGGCAACGTCCTCATGATTTGAGCTACGTCTACAGGCCCTGAACCCAATTCACTAACTATAACCTCATAACAAGTTCAAAGATGATTTATAACAACATAACAATGATGCTAAAGCAAAAAACATCAACAACTAGACCCCTACTATCCATGATAGGAATTTCGTCAAACATGTCACAAACATGAAAGCCACTGGTATAAATAACAAATTAGAGCATAAGGGTATCATAATTATTAGAGAATCACTAAGAAGTATTTCTCCCCTATATAATTAGCTGTAATACCATCTATTTTTCTATAGATACTTTACGCATTCATTTACAAGTAAAAACATTGAGAGAGCCATACATCAACACCACTAAAATACATCCTTATAACCATCATAATAACAACATAAATACCATGAGTACAACAAGCATAGAATACACATAATAACCAATACTTTTATACATCAAATACCATGAAATGAGATTCTCATTAATGAATGTAAAAATAAACTGGATATTGGACTACCATGTTCTAGGTGACCATAGATTGGCTGAGCCAAATCTCTCTTCAGCCAATCACCCTTGTGCCATATTCCAAGCATGAATGTGGGATCTCATCAACCACATCAATCAAAACCAATATAGGCTTCCAAAGGCCAAACCACCTCAACCCTCAACCAATGAGTCCACCTTCATCTAATCACCCATGTGCCATATTCCAAGCATGAATGTGAGATATCATCAAGCACATCAATCAAAACCAATATAAGGCTTCCAAAGGCCAAACCACCTCAACCCTCAACCAGTGAGTCCACCTCACGATCATACATCATAACCATCATGGATTGGTCTCTACCCAAGTTATTCCCAAGATCCAAAGTGTTTTTTCAAACAAGGGATTCCAGGACTAGTAACTCAACCCCAGTTGGTACAGGGCTTCTAGAGCACTTTTCCAACTACTAACTTAACCCACCTAGGGCTTCAAGTGTATTTTTCCAACTAAGGATTCCAAGACTAGTAACTCAACCAACAATTGTTCGTTGGGCTTCTAGTTCATTTTTCAAACCAAGGATTCCATGAAATAATAGCTCAACCCACAACTAATGGAAAATGAGAACCAACCAAAGAAAAAAAGAAAAAAAACAATTAAAATTAATCCACAACTCCATGGCTATCCAGGAAATTGCAAGGATATGAAAATAAAATATCAATCTAGACAATCCTCCATGCCAATGACATATCACGACCAAGAAACCACATGCATACACCATGCATGCCAAAACTAGTGAGGAAAATATACATGCAACTCCCTGCCTACAATCAAAACCTATTGTAATTGTTGATCCCTATGTCCTATTGTGATGTCCTTCTCTTCCTTTGACTTCATGCTCCAAATCAACAAGTATGCCACACCCTCCAAGAGTGCTCAAGAAAAACTCTAAGTATCTAAGAGTATGAGAGAGAGAGAGAGAGAATAATGAAAGAGCTCCAAAATGAACAAACAATAAGCTGCCAAGTGATCCTCAGAATAATTTTTATAAATGGGGCATCTATTTTCTTCATTTCCCATTATTTTCCTTCATTTTCCTCGTCACATGAAACATGTGACTTTTCACGTCGATTTTCTCCTAGTTTCCATTATTTTTCATAAATAAATGTGCCAAAAATACTTTTTCCTCTTTAATGTCTTA
Organism: Pinus albicaulis; assembly: GCA_034641835.2. NCBI lineage: Eukaryota > Viridiplantae > Streptophyta > Pinopsida > Pinales > Pinaceae > Pinus > Pinus albicaulis. Next base: position 30,096,226 of record MU968480.1, read on the forward strand.
GGCATTGCATTTTCCAATTTCCATAGCCATAATAAACCATGTGGACTAGGATGTTTTTCTCAACATTCATCTTGGAATATGTTTCCCTTCAACCATGGTTATTATTTTAACTTTATTATATGGAATTTTCACGAAGGTTGTTACATGCATCAATTATCCTTGCATGGGCATCATAATCCATATACTAATCTCATGGATTTGAACATGCAAGTGAACCACATGGTGGATATACAAAAGCTACAACCAAAAAGTTGCAAGATGTAACACCCTTAATAATTTGTAAACATTTCTTTTACTGTGCTGCAATACTAATTTTTATAGCCTATGGGACCCATGTTTAGGGTAAAATATGAACATTTGATGTGCATAAATAATAATTTTCTTTAATATTAATAATAATAGTAATTGCATGAAGTTAGCCACATGAAATTGCAATGAAAAATATACTAACTATTATTTCACATCTCATATAGTTATTATTTCACATCTCATATAGTTATGGGTGGTTAGCAATGGCCCAAGAATGGCTATGGGTAGAGGCAATTTCTCTGCCCAGATTTCCTCTCCTTCACTTTGAGATATTTTTTCTAAGCTATTTGCATGTGATGTGAAATTAACTTGGGGGGTTCTAGTTGAAGAAAAAACCTGGTCTCTTTTAAGAGGAGTTTATTTCCTCCATTATTGCTTTTCATGGAAATTTTATTTTGAATGGCAGTGTGAAATACAAGAAAGAAGTTTATATTTAAAGTTTTTTAATGTTTTGAAATAAACATAGATCTAGTTAGTGAAGAATTTGCAATGGAAAGGTATCATTGTAAGAAGTTCAGAATTTAACCATATAATGGTATGTGTAAATGGAAACAAAGTTAAAATAATCCTAAGCTATTCTTCATATTAAAGTAGAAGTAGCATAATGCAAAACTAAAAGTTGAATGCCATGGAATACGAGTAATAGTTTTAATTTAAATTGAAAGAGAGACAATTTGAATAAATATGTCAACCCTTTCGAGGCTTGATAAAACTATGCATAATTATAAGACCATTTTTCTTCTTTGATAAAGGGTTAACAATATAAAAGCATGGAATATGTCAACCCTTTCGAGGCTTGATAAAACTATGCATAATTATAAGACCATTTTTCTTCTTTGATAAAGGGCTAACAATATAAAAGCATGGAAAGGCACGAAAACAAAATCTCAATAAATATTTATACTTTTAAATGTACAAAAATTCAAACTTCTTCACGTTACATTCGAAAATATGAAGTATAGAAACACCCAGTAATGCGTAAAACTTGGAATTGAAATAGAATGATATTTTAATGTCCATAAGACTAAAAATAATCTATAGGACCAAGACAAAACAAGACAACAAGCTATTAAATCTATTAAATGAAGACCATTCCTTACTAAAATATGTACCTGACATATCCCAATAAAAAACTAAAAAACTTACTTAATTTTCATAGACATGAGTAGAGTTCGACACCCCAGCCCCTAAGGCTAGGGTTTTCTCCTAGAAGATGACCAATATAATTCACGAGTATGTGGGCCAACTTTGGAAAAGAATCAATGAGGCCGTAATTAGAGAACTGAAGAAGGGTTTGATTGGGCTTGAACCTGTAAGATACCGAAAGTTGAGATAACATCGGTGCACATATTGACATCTGAAAAAAAAAAAAATCAGTAATAATTTTTTTTTAGAATAAGATGAGCAAAGTAGGAGCCCCAACGAAGTGAAACCCTTACCTAGAAATGGTATAGGTGGCGGCTTATCTCCACCGTCGAAAGATGAATGCATGCTGGAAAACAAAAAACGAGAGGAGTAAGGTGAAATTAAGGAAAAATGAAAGGAAACCGTAACCTTCCTTGAATGATAAGATAGCTAAATAAAACCCTATGAATTTAGGGTTCGTACTTGTTGAATGAAAAGATGGGTGTTATTCAGGAAACGAGTTAACTCAAATATGGAACCCCATATTATAACGTGAATCCAATACCATTGTTACCATAAACCCTAGCCATCTTGAGAGTAAATATGCAAAAGATAATTAAATTGTGTCATAATGTAAGTAAAACTTATCACTCTGGATAAAAGTAATTAAAAACCTTTTAAACGTCAGGAAGAATGTAATTGTTTACTTGTACAGTAAACTTTGTGATCTGGTTGAAAGAAAAACTCCTTTCCATCAGCAAAAGCCAGAGAATTATGAGACTACATGCAAAACCTGTCACAAAATATCTGGAGAAAGGAAGAAACCCTAGAGTATCTAGGGTAACCAGGTGGCAAATAAAATATCTGGAGAAAGGAAGAAACCGTAGAGTATGTAGGGTAACCAGGTGGCAAATAAATTCTCTCTGGAATCCATCTTTGAGAATGAGGGCTCATTGACAAGATAACAGTAGGTGGTTACCATAACCACACATGGATACATCCCCACCATCCATCTCATCCCTCAATTCCTGAACGTATATTATCATCCCATGGACTGGTGGCATGACAGCCGGCAGACGAACATGTATTCACACAAGGACGAACTAAGGACGAACTATAATGTGACTATGGAATCCCAACATCAATGAGACTAAAAGTCATATAAATATATGACTTTGACTTCGCCTTAATACATGATAAATAAATATCGGAATTATTAATAATGAAGGGTCGTATTATCAAGGAAAACTTATATATGCATATATTTTCAAAGGGTATCAATACATACCAGGTTCGGTCATCGTGGGACCAAGTTAAATACATGTCCCCAAACATTTTAAAAATGATACATGTATGCGAAATAAGCAAACAGAGTAATCCATAAGCCTCTATGCGTTTTTTACTTGATATCATTATATATAAAAAAGGGTAAATACGCTTAGAACTTTACTTAGATTAATGGACCATTTACATGCAATACGACGTGTAGTTACAAATTTTCCATAGTAATTAGTCATTTGACTTGAGAGTTGTTATAGGTTGTATCAAAGAAAATAGGTTACAACATTGTGGCTTTTAAGGGAAAACATAAATGAAAACAAATTGTGTTTTTTTGAGAGGGGTAAAAGAATAACTGGAAATATGACGACATCACCTATAGGACCAAGTTTTGCACACTGACTAGAACCTAATCCTAAGATGTCGATAGGTGAAGATTTTTGGTCCATATATGTTATGATATTTGAAATAGTGTATAATTTGAGAGGATAAATAGTCAGTTTAATGACCGATAATGAATAATTTATGAGAGAATAAGAAATAATAATAAAGAAATTAAAAGATAGGAAAATTCAAAGGGCCTTAGCCCCAACTCCTAATAATAGAAATAAATCAAAATCAAACAGGTGGAAAGAGGATAGTTTCCTTGAGAAAAGCCCTACCCCTTATCTTGAAGGTGATAAGGGAATAATAGAAGAAGAATATGGGAATGTTTCTCAAGAAAAATCATTTAAACTTGTAAAAGGATAAAAAATAAAGCTTCAAGGGGAGATAAAGAAGATAAAATCCCTAACATTTGATGGGAAAAGAGAGGAGGGATTTAATGCTTGTATAGTGAATATTAACAAGTATTTTGATATTTATGGGTGTGACGGTAACTTGAAGGCTGCTCTAGCAATCTACCATATACACGGGAAAAGTGACCTTATGATGGGAATAAATTAAAGGGCTTCGTGGGATTGATGAGGAAGAGACAATATGACAAAATTTTCAGCAACATTTTAAAAATAAATACCTTACTAAGTGGTATTACAATGAAAAAGAAAAGGACTTCCATGACCTCATATTGCGTCGTTTGAAGATGAGTATGTTGTGAATTTCACCTCGTTTATGAGGTATATTTCTTATATACGAAAACAAAAGTCTGAAGTACAACATTTTGAAAGAATTCTACCAATGTCTATGAAAGAGAATTTAAAATTTGATAACCATAATACTATGGATGAACTTATGTCGAAGACGTAGGTTTTCTATCAACAGTCAAAATAGAAAGGAGAAAACAATAAATGTTGGATAGGTAAGGAGGGGGAAAAGTACTCTATGAATAGTAAAAATGTATAGATTGATGGGTATAAAAATTTCAGGAAAGGGTAGCAAGGTAAAGCTATGGAAGTAGAAATTTCATACTTAGAATGCATCCAAACAATCAGAAGCATCAAAAAAATTTGTTTTTGGTAAGGGGACAAAACTACCAATATAACCTTGGGGTTGCGAGGAATAACAATACCTCAAATATTGCCCTTATCATGAGAAGACAAAACAAGTAGTAAATGTCGAATATGGATCTAAATTATAATATGTGGAGAGATGTATGCCTATGATAAATGTCATTAAAGAGGACTAGCAAGTTGGGCACCAATGTACATTGATCAAACTAGAAGGTAAAAGTTGCGATCATAAAATGTCAATTCTAATAGACCTAAGGAATTTTTAAGTTATATACAGCCTAAATTGGTACAATTATGTCAATTGTAGGTCCATAATTTTAAACACCATTTGTTGGTTCAGGTGGCCACTAAAGTAAAAATAAGAGTAACAAAAAGAGTTATGAAGTGCTTAATGGAGCTGGTGAGACAACCAAAAAAGATAAATATGAATGTTCTACCATTAGGATTTTATGAAATTTTAATAGGCATGAATTTTTTGGAGGAGCATTGGTATTTCATAAATTGTAAAGATAAGGTTATGATTTATGTTAAGGAAGGAGGTACTAGACAAGATATTTGGGGGATAGAAAGGCATATAACATTAAGGAAATTTTCAACATCCCGATTTAAGAAATGTGTTAGAAAAGTCTGTTAAAATTTTTCACTTCGATTAGGATATAATAATTCTAAAGAAAAGGTAATTACATTATAAAATGTTCCTATTGTTCAGAATTTTGTAGATGAAAATTTCAGGATTGCCCCCTAAACTAGATATTAATTTTACAATTCAGATAGTTTTGGGGACCATACTAGTGTCTAAGGAACCATATCACATGAGTATACCATAATTAGCTAAATTAAAATTGCAATAAAAAGAATTCTTAGAAAAAAATTACATTCGTCCTAGTATGTCACCATGGGGGGTGTCAGTGTCAGTGTTTGCATCCTGCCATCAGTGATAAAAAATCCTCTTTTCATATCATTTTAGGGGTCCCCCTGAGAATTGTTTTATCATTCCACTAGGTCATGTAAAAATTTAGTCATTAATGGTAGCCCTAGTCCAAAAACATCACTCTTCCTCAAATTTTATTACTTGCTGGCATAGTTTCATACCTTGCTGATTGTTCATCATTCATAAAGTTGATGTCATGATGCCATCACATCAATCATGTCATCTTCAAATTCAGTCTTTCAAGGTCTCGTTAGGTATTTTAGGGTTTCCAAGGTCCAATAAAATTTCATCTCCAATGCATAAGACGAACAAGTAAAGGGTGATCGAATAACATCTCTTCACCATATGAAGATGATTTGTAAAGATAATTTCTTGTTTCAACATGTAATTTTGGTTTTTAGATGTAATTTTTAATTTTCATTATATAATTTTATGTCATTTAATATGTAATAATTACAAGGATCCCAAGCTACCAACTCAGAGTTCCACATGCCAACAAAAGAAATATCAAAGTGCAAAGAGTTCCTAGTCCATAAAAATGATCAAATGTCAAAGGAAAGAAATCAAAGTGAAAGGGTTTATTGTGAAGTTTAAAGGTGAATTTGAATATAGAAAAGTGGGTTCTAAAAGCATAAAAATCAAAATTCACCAAGTATAAAATCCCTCAAGACATCAAATCGATCCTCATTTGTCCCCTACAACATCGAACAACCATCTCCACAACACGATTTTCAAATCTAGAGAGTGAAATTGGGAGAAAAGTGGTAGCGCTCCACTCCTGGCAGATGAGGTATTGCACCCCTGCCCGACTTGCTCAACGAGCTCCAAAACGAAGTGTTATCGCTCTAAGGGTGAAAACATGAAGTTGGGAAACATTTTTTTCCCCTTTTTTACGTTCAAAATTGTAATTTTCTATGTTTTTTCAACTTTAACTCCACTAAACTCATATTTTCAATGCAAATTACACTTTAAAATAATAATATATATATATATATATATAGCGAGAGAGAGAGAGAGAGAGAGAATTGTGTTACCTCCATACTCATTTTTTATTTTTATTTTTAATATTGACATATAGAGGGGGGAATTTTTTGTTTACTAACTGCATATATTTGAAATTTTCAGGAAAACATAAATAGTCACTTTTTGAACCCTAACTTTTTTTAAGGAAGGTTATTCATTTTTTGGAAATAAACCATATCATTATAATCTACATAGACTGCACTAGCGCAATGACTATTTTTGGTAATTTTCAGATTAAATCACTATTTTTTATTATTTCTTGAAATCGACGAAGACAAACAAATGGTGATGTTTCATTACATTTTATGAGCCCTAGATTTTATTTTCAATGTGATCGTCAATAAGAAAAATGAGAATACCATTTTGAAGTAGACAGGGAGAGGAAGTGCAATATGTTTTTTCTAATTCTTTTCATGTTGCCATTTTAAAGTTATTGAATTTTCATTCGCTGCAATTTTCACAACAATTAAATTCCACAGTGACACAGTTTAGTATAAAATTAATAACAAATTGAAATTTTTAATGAAACTCCACAAATATTACATCATTAGAAACTACATTCAGAGATGAATCTAATGGTATGAGGTTTGAAAGATAACATTTTGTTTTTGTAGGTGTTTCGCCCCTCCAAAGTTGCAAGTTCCTGAAAACTGTATAATTTTCTGGGTTTTTTGTTGACCAGAAACTCTTGACTGAGATAATTTCTTAGGCAAGAAATTTATTAAACTCTTAGAAGAGAAATTTTAAACTCTCAACCAAGAGTTTAAACCACCACAGGTTAAATTTAACCATGTGGCTAAAATCTCGTCCGAAAGTTGTACAAACTCCCGGCCGAGAGTTTGCACCCGAGAGTTTACCCAAGGAAAACTCTTAGATGAGATTTTTATAACTCTCGTCCGAGAGCTTAATAAACTCTCATATGAGAGTTTAATAAACTCTCAGATGAGATTTTATTAAACTTTTTATTTTTGGCTGACGAAATCTTGTGAATATTCATCGTATTGTCCCAATGTTTCGAGCGAGAGTTCTATATAAATAGTCTCGTTTGAAAGATTAATTCCACACACCATTCTAAACCAATGAAAGTGCGAAGGTGCGAGGCTCCAAATTTTTTTCTTGTGAAGGTGATAATTTTTTCTCGATGCAAATTTGTTTTTGGCAAATTCTTTTTTTAAGGTTTTTTGGGTGCAAAATTTTTTTTGGAAGTTTTTATGGGTGCAAAATGTTTTTTGGCGAAATTTTTTTTTGAAGTTTTTTTGGGTACATAAAGGCATGAAGTATTTTGGCAAAATGTCTCTATGAAGTCATGAAGTATTTTGCAAAATTTCTCTATGAAGACATGAAGTATTTTTGCAAAATGTCTTTATGAATTTAATTATTTATTTAATTTTCTCTCTTATTGAAAGCATGAAGTACTTATTCTTAAGTCTTTATGTTCTTTTGGGTATTTGGTCCAAATAGAATTTGATTTTAGGTTTCTAATTTTGTGAACATGGGAAACAAAAGGAATTTCCTATCAAGGCACGATCAAAAAAGAAGTGATTCAATGGAAAAGAACGAGAGATTACAAAAAGCAAGGCAAGAAGAAAGGGAAAGATTAAGTCATGAAATAAATGTGGAGGTAGAGCATCGTGAAAGAGATGTATAGGTGCATGACAATGATGAGGAAATGAGAAATGTTGAGGAACTTGTAAACAAGAATATTGAAAACACAAATGTCAAAGAGAATGTAGAGGAACTTGTCAACGAGAATATTGAAAACACAAATTTCCAAGAGAATATTGATATCGATCTCACTCGCGAGTCAATAGTTTCTTCAATTTCAATATTGTATTTATTTTTTAAAACATTGTAGTTCAAAATAGTTTTAAAATTAAAAATATGTATATGTAAATTTCAAATTATAAGTTAATATTGTTTTTTATGTAGGGACAACATCAGAACCACAAGAAGATACTACCACACCTTGAATTTCACTGCAATTAATTGGAAGTTCCAAGAATGTTGTATGCGACTACAACTTTCTAGATAATATGACTACAACTGAAATTGAATAATTGGGAGCACCAATGCCTGAAAGGATAGTTCAAGATAAAATAAACTGGGGCTTGAAACATATTTTTGAAGGTAAATCTATCATGGCACATGCTCAGATGTTACGTATATTTTTAAAGAAAAAGCCTCTCAGAAATGATGTGGAATTATTGGGCATTAAAAGTGAGAAAGAGGTTTTAGAAAATGAAATGGTATAAAAAATTGTGACGTCGGCGCTTACCACACTAGCCAAAAATTGATCTCAAGTTGAAAAGAATGCTCGTAGAGCACTTTTAACAGGTGTACTTGCGAAACAAACTACATCAAGTCGGTTGATGTCAATGACTTCAAAATTGTTTAAAATATCAAGAAATTTTTTATGGAGGCATACAAAATATAGAATTCAATTAGATGAGAATGATGAACTTGCATGTTGGGCTAATATCTGCAGGCATCCATATGATGATAGAATTCCTGATGGTGTGAGGGATAGGGTAAAAGAGTTTTGGGATTTGAATTCTTGTGTGTCACCAAATGAAAAGGACGTTGTGTGATGTTGTATATCTAAGGGAGTTTATGAATCTCATGCCAAACATATAACACAAGTGAGTCAAGTAGAATTATTCCAAAACTTTATGGAGAGTAATACTGATGTGAAGGTTTCCCTTAGCACATTTTTGAATATTAAACCATGGTATGTCAAGCCTATCACTATTTGAGACACATATTGTTGTCAATACCATGTAGAATTCCAATTATTTTATGAGACATTTATAAATTTTGGCATAAAATATTGGTCAAATGATCCCCCTCCTTCAAGTGTTTGTGAATTTTTATCGAAGATATTATGTGCACGACAGAATAATAAATTATTTTATAAAATATAATTTGTTTGTGGAATAAAATGCCCAGAATGTTCTCATGGCACTCTACGATGCAAAGTATCACATTGACCCTAATGATCCTAGACTGCCAAATCTTAGTATGAATTGGAAGCGATATGAAAATGTTACTTACACTCCTATTGAAAAATCAAGCACAACATCAAAAAAGATCAATTTACTTGACGACGACATTTTAGTGACATCTTTTATGGAGAAGTTCAGGGTGAAAATATACAAATATATTAAGCATTGTCATATAGTAGGATGGCGGGATTTACAGTTAAAGCAATCACGTGATGTGTTCTGAAATAGAACTATATTATCAGTGGTTTATTTTGTTGAGAATTACACGTTTAGTCCACAAAAGGAGATACAAAGTGAGTATGATCATTCGGACCAAGTATCTATATTTGTGCATATTTTGTATAGACATGCAGAACTTGATATTGATGGTTTTGATAGCGATGAAAATAATCATGAGGTGATTAAGGAGTACCATTTCTACATTAGTGATGATCGAATACATGATACATGTTTTTTTCAACGTTTTTTTAATGTTATTTATAATGAATTGTTGAAATGAATGGTCACTTTTAAAGAACATTGGGTATGGTCAGATGGTTGTGTTGGTCAATTTAAATCAGCAAGATCGTTCTTTTGGTTCTCTCGTCTTAATAAGAGAACCAACATTTGACATACATGGAATTTCTTTGAGACAGGGCATGGAAAAGGAGAGCACGATGGTGTTGGGGCATGCGTAAAACGTGCACTTAGGAGGCATAAATTGAATCACTTAGCTTCCTAACTTGAAAATTCTTTAGATGTTGTTAATTAGTGCAAAGACAATTTAAGTCATGTATTGAACCCAAGGATGGCTGATGTGCATAGGTAAGTGTACACATTTAACTAACAATATATTATACATGTCTAGAGATATATGTGTATACATGCGTGTGTATTTTATTATCAAAATAATATTAAATATTATTCAAAATTTGACTCATACATGTGTGTGTTTTTCTCCAACAGGTACTTTTGGAATATTGCAATGGGTGATGTTGATATATCATTTCCATTTAATTGCCTTGGAATCCCTCAAACAAGAAGTTTACACTCAATTAGGAGTAAGAACATGACAAATAGACATTGCATTGAGAAACGAAAGTGATCTTTCCTTTTTTCCACGTGTATTGATCAGACAGAGTCCATTGATGACTGTGAAAACCAAATTAAGAAATTTTTTAAACCATGGAAACACGAAGAATTGACACCATTGCCCCCATTTGGAAACGTGATTGACAAGGAAATGGACAATGAAGTGGTTGATATTGACAATGATTATGATCGTGTTTTTTATATGGTTAGAGAAGGTGATGTCTTTGTTGTCATTGCACCAGAAAATAATCAAGAAAAAGTGCATTATTATTTGTTACGATGCACTATTTATAAATCCATGTTGCTGCAAGAGTAGAATAATCCATCAAATTATACATGCCCAATCGATTCAATGGTGTTAATGGGACATTTCTTTGAAGAAGTAAATAAATGTAAATATCATATTATTTTTCCAGATTACGAGCTAGAGGTTATTTATGCACAATATAGTCACTTGGTCATAGCAACTTGGTTCCAGTTTAAGCAAGTGAAGAGTAGAAAAAATAGGGACAATGGAGGTTATTGATAGATGATCATAATGCCATTCTGGAAAATTTGTCACTAGCACATTTCATATGAGTGGAACACATTTTTCAAGATGAAAAATGAACTTTGATTCTAGGGTTAGAGCATATAATTGCTACAATGCATTTTACTTTATATAGTTTAATACTATACTGTGGATTTCTTTCAAAAAAATGGACATGTGGATAGTTAGATGTGTGTTGTTACAAACAATATATTATGATCTACTAGAAAAGAGTGCTTTGCTAGATAATTAAGTTATGGTGATTTAATCTGTCCATGATGTTTACTCCTAGATCATCTTAACTTGCCCCTTTTTTTGCATGGATATGATGGTGATGAATGAATATATATATATATATATATATATATATATATATTATTGTATTGTTTGTTTAGTTTTGATATCAAATGTCATCATATTTGCATCTCTTCATTAGTTTAGATTAGTTTATATTTGATGTGGCTAATCTCTTCATTATTGTCTCTTCTCATGATGGAGGTCTCCTACTTTTATTTTCTATTGACATGTTTCTATTTTCCATGTTCTTGGGAAATATTGTTCACAACATGGAATAGATCCTACAAAGGAACATTCAAGAATACAAAACCATTCATAAAGGTGTTTTTAGCTATGTATTAATTCTTATGTTAGAAAGTTTCTCTAGTAATGGATTTCACACTTTTATATTAAGAGATAGATATTCCAACCCTTGTAGCAATAATTCCAAAAGTTTTTCTAGATGAAATTACTATTTCCAAAGGAAAACAACTCAAATCTCATCAATGTTTCAATATAGATGAAGAGTAATGGTAAATGGTAAATTTCAAATTTAAGGAGAAAATTTATTCAAACTAGTTTATAGAGCATATTGATAGCTTCATCAAAGTATCGTACAAATTTCAAAGGTCAAATGTTTCTATGTTCATTTGACATGTTTCTATTTTCAATGTGCTTGGAAAATATTGTTCACAACATGGAATAGATCCTACAAAGAAATATTCAAGAATATAAAACTATTCATAAGGTGTGTTTAGCTATGAATTAATTCTTATGTTAGAAAGTTTCACTCGTAATGGATTTCACACTTGTATATTAAGAGATAGATATCCCACCCCTTGTAGAAATAAATCCAAAGGTGTTTAGATGAAATTATCATTTCCAAAGGAAAACAACTCAACTCTCATCAATGTTTCAATATAGAGGAAGAGAAAGGGTTTGGTAAATTTCAAATTTAGGAGAAAAATTATTCAAACTAGTTTATAGAGCATATTGATAGCTTCAACAAAGTATCCTACAAATTTCAAATGTAAAATGTTTCTATGTTCATTTGACATGTTTCTATTTTCCATGTGCTTGGAAAATATTGTTCACAACATGGAATAGATCCTACAAAGGAACATTCAAGAATACAAAACTATTCATAAAGATGTGTTTAGCTATGCATTAATTCTTATGTTAGAAAGTTTCGCTAGTAATGGATTTCACACTTTTATATTAAAAGATAGATATCCCACCCCTTGTAGCAATAAATCCAACAGTGTTTATATGAAATTATTATTTCCAAAGGAAATCAACTCAACTCTCATCAATGTTTCAGTAAAGATAAAGAGAAATGGTTTGGTAAATTTCAAATTTAAGGAGAAAATTTATTCAAACTAGTTTATAGAGCATATTGATAGCTTCAACAAAGTATCCTACAAATGTCAAATACCAAATATTTCTATATTCATTTGACATGTTTCTATTTTCCATGTGCTTGGAAAATACTGTTCACAACATGGAATAGATCCTACAAAGGAACATTCAAGAATACAAAACTATTCATAAAGGTGTGTTTAGCTATGAATTAATTCTTATGTTAGAAAGTTTCGCTAGTAATGGATTTCACACTTTTATATTAAGAGATAGATATCCCACCCCTTGTAGCAATAAATCCAAAAGTGTTTATATGAAATTATTATTTCCAAATGAAAACAACTCAACTCGCATCAATGTTTCAATATAGACGAAGAGAAATGGTTTGGTAAATTTCAGATTTAAGGAGAAAATTTATTCAAACTAGTTTATAAAGCATATTGATAGCTTCAAACTAGTATCCTACAAATGTCAAATGTCAAATGTTTCTATGTTCATTTGACATGTTTCCATTTTCCATGTGCTTGGAAAATATTGTTCACAACATGGAATAGATCCTACAAAGGAACATTCAAGAATACAAAACTATTCACAAAGGTTTGTTTAGCTATGAATTAATTCTTATGTTAGAACGTTTCGCTAGTAATGTATTTCACACTTTTATATTAAGAGATAGATATCCCACCCCTTTTAGCAATAAATCGAAAAGGTTTCAGATTAGATTATTATTTCCAAAGGAAAACAACTCAACTCTCATCAATGTTTCAATATAGATGAAGATAAATGGTTTGGTAAATTTAAAATTTATGGAGAAAATTTATTCAAACTTCTTTATAGAGCATATTGATAGCTTCAACAAAGTATCCTACAAATGTCAATTGTCAAATGTTTCTTTGTTCATTTGACAAGTTTCTATTTTCCATGTGCTTGGAAAATATTCTTCACAACATGGAATATATCCTATAAATGAACATTCAAGAATACAAAACTATTCACAAAGGTGTGTTTAGCTATGAATTAATTCTTATGTTAGAAAGTTTCTCTAGTAATGGATTTCACACTTTTATATTAAGAGATAGATATCCCACCCCTTGTAGCAATAAATCCAAACATTTTTAGATGAAATTATTATTTCCAAAGGAAAACAACTCAACTCTCTTCAATGTTTCAATATAGATGAAGAGAAATGGTTTGGTAATTTTCAAATTTAAGGAGAAAATTTATTCGAAATAGTTTATAGAGCATATTGATAGCTTCAACAAAGTATCCTACAAATGTCAAATGTCAAATGTTTCTATGCTCATTTGACATGTTTCTATTTTCGATGTGCTTGGAAAATATTTTTCACAACATGGAATAGATCCTACAAAGGAACATTCAAGAATACAAAACTATTCATAAAGGTGTGTTTAGCTATGAATTAATTCTTATGTTAGAAATTTTCGCTAGTAATGGTTTTCACACTTTTATATTAAGAGATAGATATCCCACCCCATGTAGCAATCAATCCAAAAAAATTTAGATGAAATTATTATTTCCAAATGAAAACAACTCAACTCTCATCAATGTTTCAATATAGACAAAGAGAAATGGTTTGGTAAATTTCAAATTTAAGGAGAAAATTTATTTAGACTAGTTTATAGAGCATATTGATAGCTTCAACAAAGTATCCTACAAATGTCAAATGTCAAATGTTTCTATGTTCATTTGACATGTTTCTATTTTCCATGTGCTTGGAAAATATTGTTCACAACATGGAATAGATCCTACAAAGGAAATATTCAAGAATACAAAACTATTCATAAAGGTGTGTTTAGCTATGAATTAATTCTTATGTTAGAAAGTTTCACTAGTAATGGATTTCACATTTTTATATTAAGAGATAGATATCCCACCCCTTGTAGCAATAAATACAAAATTTTTTAGATGAAATTATTATTTAAAAAGGAAAACAATTCAACTCTCATCAATGTTTCAATATAGATGAAGAGAAACGGTTTTTTAAATTTCAAATTTAAGGAGAAAAATTATTCAAACTAGTTTATAGAGCATATTGATAGCTTCCACAAAGTATCCTACAAATGTCAAATGTAAAATGTGTCTATGTTCCGTTTGACATGTTTCTATTTTCCATGTGCTTGGAAACTATTGTTCACAACATGGAATAGATCTTACAAAGGAACATTCAAGAATACAAAGCTATATATAAAGGTGTGTTTAGCTATGAATTAGTTCTTATGTTAGAAAGTTTCGCTCATAATGGATTTCACACTTTTATATTAAGAGATGGATATCCCACCCCTTGTAGCAATAAATCCAAAAATTTTTGGATGAAATTATTATTTCCAAAGGAAAACAACTCAAGTCTCATCAATGTTTCAATATAGATGAAGAGAAATAGTTTGGTAAATTTTAAATTTGAAAAAATTTATTCAAACTAGTTTATAGAGCATATTGATAGCTTCAACAAAGTATCCTAATTTTTTAAATTGGAAGAAGGATTAGCTTTATTCTTTTATATTTTATTGATGGAGCATAAAATTGGAATCCTAGGGTGGCATGTGTGTGTGTGTGGGTGGGGGGGGGTGGGGGGGGGTCATTATTGTCCTGAGACAGGCAATAGAAGCCTTATTAACTTAGGGATTAGGCATCACTTCCAATAACAAATGGAGGCAGGTTTTAAATCACTAAAGGAATAAGAATGAATTCAATCATTATGATTAATGACTCTAGGATCATTATCGTTCATATGATTAAACAACCATTACCCATAGGAAACTTTATAGCATCAATTCCAGATTGATGTAGACAACAATAAGGCATATTCACCAAAATTAAATACTAACATGTCTTGCAAGAACATAATCAAGAGGAAAATTGGTGAAAAAATTCAGATTTAGAATAAAATTAAGGGGAGCTTAAGGTTAATGGTGTATTATTCCACAAATTTATCTCCTAATTATTGTATATTTGAAACATATTTTGTTCCTACTGTAACATATGGTTTAAATCACTAAAGGAATAAGAATGAATTTAATGTCAAATGTCAAATTTTTCTATGTTTAAATCATAGAAACATGTCAAATGTGTTGAAAGTATTTGGGCTCAATAATTAAATAAAATGTCATTCCTTTGCAACATTTTTTAGGGACTGCGCTAAAAGATGATTAAAAAAATTATTATAAGCCATAAAAAATGCATTGTATGATGTGGTGGGGGCCTTCTCCCATTTTGTAGTAATATTTTTCTTGATACCAAGATGTGTCTGGGTGAGACAACTTCCCAAGGAATAGTAGCGTAAAACCAACTGACCAAAGCATGGGACCATTTTTGAGGTGACTGCATGTCAAAGGCCAACATGTTAATGAAATTGATGATAGAGAGAGTAATGGATGTTTCTTTCGGATGGTCATTTTCTTTGGGTTCACAACAATCTTAGAGACTGCGATGTGAACAATCACACTTGTAGATCACGGTTTGATTAGGCCGCACTTCTGAAACATGACTTGGAAAATCATCATCTTTCTTTTCCATATTTGTGAATATATCACTCTGTCAACACTACATGTCACAAAATCACATTTCAGAGTCTTAGACAAGTGACCAGAAAATGAAACCTCCATTGCAATGTGACTATGTGACCTCCACAAGTCACAATATCTTCCATCAATCATAATATCTCCCACAATTCACAATATCTATATATATATATATATATATATATATATAATTTTACAAAAGGAAACCCTTGCCCATTAAAGCCAATGATATAATTTGATTTTTTTTTTAACTTAAAAACAAAATATTTTCATATATGAGTGTTGACGATTAGAAATAAATGCATTCAAGATGCAGATGAAGTGAAGTGGTATCCACATTGAAGGAAAAAAGACAACCATGAGCTCATGGTAAGTTATATGATAAGGAAAGCTGTATGTGGGTCTCGGTCTTGTCTTCATGCATATGTGACTTAGACATTGTCCTTCAGTGTGACAATTTCCCACAGGGGCTTCACTTAATGAACGTCTAACATACCACGTGCATTCATGGCATATTAAAAAATACCCTTAATTTGACTACATATTGGAAAATACCTCTAAAAATCACATTATTTAACCCCCTACCAAGACAAACCTAATACATCTTCCCAATTTAAAAACCCCTAATTTCACTAGATATTGTAGGTATCCATTTTTTCATTAACATTTTTTATACCCCTTTATATTTTTCATTAACTTTGGGCTCCATTTTTTGTACATGCCAATATAAAAACCCTCTAACCCGTATATATTCCCCAATATATAATGCCTTTTTTCCCTAAATAAATATACCCCAATATGAACCCACGTGGTATGATATTTCTCCCCCAGTGAAGCCCCTATGCAATTTCCAACTCTTGAGCCATTAGTTTATTTTCTTGTCCCTTTAAATATAGGTTTAATGCACCTAGACGATGCTCAACATTTTCAAACCTTGAGAGAGAATCCTTGACTTCATTCTCCTTTTGTGTTATGGTGGCTGAAAAATCTGCTCTTAGGGTATCCTCTCTTAGTTGTGCTTGCTTGCTCGCATGCTCATGAAGTAATGTAACTCTTTGTACTGATGTTTGATATTCCTTCACTATCAGATCATGCTTACACCTCCACTCTATTTCCTCCTCCTTGGCTGATTTAACTTGTTCATGGGAAACACTCAACCTTGATTCAACAAAACTACACCTGGTATTTAGCGAGGCCATTTCTGCATCAATCTACTCTTTTTCAATATGTTTCTTGACTATATATTAGTCATACTTATTCTTCAATTTAGAAGCTTCCTTCCTTGTGGAAACCAAAACTTCACACACATTAGTGTATTCTTATTCTAATGAGTTGTATTTGCGTTGCATATTAGCCAATCTAGCTGCATATTCATCAGAAATAATCACTCCATGATTTTGACTAATCTCTAGTTGCTTTCCCATCAATGCTAACTTATCCTTAACTAAATGGTACTTTAACTGGAGAGCAACCTCTTTAGATGAAATTTGATCTGCAAGCCACTTCGTGAGGTCAAATATGGGACCTTCCAAAAAAATTTGTAGAAAGTTAACAATTTTATTCCATTTGTAAGGACCTGAAGATATTGATTCATACTTCGAGACAAGGTCACCTAAACCTATAACACTTGATCAAGTTTTGCATCAGATGCATAGCAAGAAGAACACAACTTCTTGTCCCTATTTTGAAGAATACTTGTGCATTTCATCTCAGCCTCCCTAAATGAACTTTGCTAAAACTCTTCAATTTTTTTTTCAAGGAACTTTGAACCATCTTCTCATACTTCTATCTTGTAGCACCAACTCCCACTACACTATTGTTAAAAATAGCTAAAGCCTTTTGTAATGCTGACTCATGGGCTTCTTGCAAAGAAAACTCTTCAGGTGGTTTTGATTGATTGAAGACCCCCATGTATGCTTCAATGGCAGAATCATAAGCTCTCCTAAACTCAGCTTCCTCCACACTTTTCCAGGAAGTTGCAATTGCTGGCACAACTCTTGCCTTCAGAGCATCCAAAAATGATTATGTAAGCCCTGCAATTATAGGTCTAGTCATAATTGTTGCTCCAACTTGCTTCAGCCTTGTTATTTAAAGAACAAACTTTTTCAATGCATCCATACCATCTCGAAATTCTGGCTGCAATTTCTCCATAGAAATATGATCAAGTTGTTGGAGATCTTTCTCATTGTTTAATGGGTATACTAGAGTGAAGTAATCTCATTCAGGAAAGAGAGTTTGAATAGATTCATGAATCTCATTTTTTGCTGCAACATCCTTTCCAGTGCCAATGACC
Organism: Pinus albicaulis; assembly: GCA_034641835.2. Taxonomy (NCBI): domain Eukaryota; kingdom Viridiplantae; phylum Streptophyta; class Pinopsida; order Pinales; family Pinaceae; genus Pinus; species Pinus albicaulis. The sequence goes on from MU968480.1 coordinate 30,114,409, forward strand.
TTCTTCCTTTGAAGACATATAGCATCGCTCTTCATCCAATGGTGGAACATCTGGCCTCCCAGGAAAGGCATGCTGACCAGGATTATGTTGCACTTTATGGCCAAAAATATGTTTCATTTGAGCAGCAACCAACATATTTACATTTTAACCACCATATCCACCTTATCGCCTCATGTTTGAAGCATGCCAATCCGAAATTTGCAAATTTAAGCATATATTTTAAATTGTGTAAGTCTATTTGTAGAATCTAGATTATCCACAGTATCATAAAACAATTGTCTGCAGAATCAAAATTATCCACAGTTTCATAAATCATCCTACTCCAGCTACCTTTATTCTAGTCATCTAAAGCACTCAAATTTTTAAATTTGGAAGTGAAACAAGATGTCATAAACCTGCATTAATAACCCTTGAATGCCTTGAAAAATAAAATTCTCTCAATATTTGTATTCCAACAAGATTATAGAGAGAAAAATAATTTATTGCTTTTTATTTTTCCCACTATATCTTGAAAAACCAATATGAAGTAGGGGCACTATAAAAAATAGAATTTAGGTGGAAAAATGTAAATCAAGCCTCACAAATACGAAAAATTGGTTACTAATGCATTCCTCATGACATGTCACAAAATCACATTTTAGAGTCTTAGACAGGTGACCATAAAATGCAACCTCCATTGGAATGTGACTATGCAACCTCCACAAGTCACAGTATCTTCCACCAATCACAATATCTCCCACAAGTCACAATGTCTCCCAGGAATTGAAAAATCTAATTTTAGTGTCTCAGGGAAATAAATAGAAGATTTGATCCATGCTACAATGTTACTATGTGACCATCCTCAGATCGCAAGTCACACAATCACACTAATTCCAAAAATGTGAACTTCCTAGAGACTTTAGATGCAACAAGATTGTCATAAAGCACACAGTTCTATGTATCAACAAAGACAAATAATTGAAGACTATTATATTATGGAATGAACACATGAATGCATTAAAAAGGTGATAACATGAAGTAAACAACAAGTGTTGACAGGGTAGAATTAAGAATCATTATTGAGACCTCATTCAAGAGATGCGTTGAATGCCCATAAAAATAAATATTATAATAAGCACAAAAATGTATACACTAACGTGAAAGTAACATATTGCAAGGGGTCAACATGAGACATTCAAAATGAACTAGATAGACTGATCAAACACACAATGAGAAGGTGATACATTCATCTCATAAATGATGCAAGTTACCCTAGCTCACAGAGACCACTGATCAAAGGCCACATTGAAGGTAGCATTGGAAAATCTAAGCCTTGAGCTGAAATACATATCTACAAAAAATAGAAGAAAAAACTCCATGCAATGAGCCTAAAGTAATAAAGAACACCAAAACCTTGCTGCAAGTTATATTAATTGCATGAAGGGTATATCATTGTTGCAAAGGTCATTAGTAGTGCTAAGTGAAACACAAAAAGAAACCCAACACACATGTATATTTTGCATATATGTGTATGGCCCTTCACTCTTGCTTCATTTGAATCTAAAGGTATGGACATGATATTTGGAGAACCTTGTTTGTTACTAGTGTTTGATTCATCATTTCTATATTCCTAATGAGAAGGGTTGAATAAAATTTAAAATTAAATTTAAATAAATTATCAACAACCAAGGATATTGATAAGCAACAAAACATTTAAACCAACATTTTCCAGAACGGATCACTTGCCTCTTATGAAATATTAGGTCATTGATTGGAATCTATATAGCTTGGTGGAGAAATATTAAAAAAATAAATTTCATTTTTGCTAGAATAACCCTTGGAATTATTCTCTTGATGACAAACATAAGACTCATATTTTGAAATTTCTTTCAACTTAGGAAACTAGACTTGATCCGAGCTTCCACAAAAATAATAAATAATTGTAAGTTTGATGGGAAGGTCAAATAAAGTACTCATGTTGAACCTAAAATATATTTTATAGCATGTGGACATAGAGTATACACAATGCATACAAGAATACTTGACTATGTAAATCTCTCTGACTGTAGGAAAATGAACTGTTCCCTCCATTGGTGACATATCATAGGTTTCTTAAAATGTTAAATATGAGAGGTAAAATTTTACTATTTGGTCATCTTCATCATCTTCCAGCCAATAAGTTTCAAGAATCTTTACTTCCTTCTCATAAATTTCATTATTTTCATGACTTTGCAGGTTCTCAATCTTCTCAAGTCCTTCAACTTCATCAATATACTATGCATAGATATTTACACCTCCAGTGTTTCCCAGAACCTTCTCTTCTTCCCCAAATTCCAAAATAATCTCTAGCCCTTCAAGACAAACAGTTACAATTATTGGGTCTGGATAGACTATAATATCACATAGAGGCTTATTGCATCCTTGATTCACAAGATATCTACAACCAAAAGCAAGAATCAGTAGTTTGTCTCATTGTATCAACCAACACAAATTCTTGAACATCTTTACATCACACTAACTATTATCAGCAAACACATCTCATTACATTACATCTTGTAATTTGACCCCTTTATTCATTACTAGACAACCCATTTTAGCAATATGCTTGTGTTAATCGTATATATTCATTAAATACATACTTGATTTGATCATGTGCACCAAAAAACGTAGCATTAGATATAGCCCATGCTTCTTCTTTCTTGATATCAAACTCAGCAGTTTGCAGCAATTGTACAAGAGGAGGAATAATGTTTGCATCAATCACAGCCTGTAAACAAATCCAAACTTAGGATATATCAACGTAAACAACATTTTACTAGGAATAGTACATTCAATGAAGTGTCATTATTAATCTATAAAGCAGTATAGCTAAGGAACCTGTATTTGATCTTTGTTTCCCGCAGTTATGTTGGAGATGGTCCAACATGCTTCCTTCTTGATACTTTTCTTATGATTATGGGTTAATAGTGCTAAGAGGTAGGGAATTTCTTGATTGTTGATAATGTACTGAGGAAACACACATCCCCACAAAATTACTTCAGAACATAATCTAGCAAATAAAACACAAGTATTCACTCTATCCTAAAGAACTCACTGAAACATTTAATTTATGTGTAATTGTATAAATTCTAGAAGACTAATTAAATCTCCACTTGGATGTGTACACCATAGATTGACTTGCAATATTTCAAGTTTCAAACCAGATGCCAATAGAGACTGGATATACCTGAGTTTGTACATCATCTCCAGTTACAATATTTCCCATTGTCCGGAGAGTAGGGATAAGAACAAATGGAGATGGATGATTGTAGAGACAAAACATGTAGAATTGAAATTTTCAAATGCATTTAGCAAAAGAATTGCTCTGATCAATCTCTAACCTTTATCTAAAAACATGAATCTGGAACTAATAGAACACATTCTTAATCATAACATTAATATCCTTGCATGAAATACACCTATATACAACATTAATAATAGGTAGAAGCTCAAAAATGTTCATCAAATTTTCAGTATTTATTCTTACAATAGAAGCTCAACCAATCTTCGACAAACACCAACGTCAATCACAACTTGAATTTTATCATTTGTTCCATCAGAAAGATGAGACAAAGGCCAGTAAGCATTTATCAAGATTTCTATTCCAGTTGTTCCTATTTTTAGAGTGATTCTTGCTCTTACTAAATTTTAAGAACTACAGCCATCTAAAGAGTTTTCTACCCCACCTTTGAGTCCTGGGAATTTGCAATATATGAAGGTAAAATAATATAATGCTACACGGAAATATTCAAACTCATGGTTTCAGTGGATCAAAGGTCCATAGAGTCATGGTTCTGCGGTGCCTCTAAGACAAGAAGGTTGCCTAGAAGAAGTTCAGGATCCCTTTGTTACTCTGAGTGATTATACATGGACATCTATGGATGCTAAAAAAAATGGACAAAAGAAAAGAAACCCAAGACCAAAAAGGGAAAACAATCAAATTTAATAGATGGGATGGAAAACAAAGCCGAGAACTAAATATCAATCTTCTTGGGGGTTGCATGGTAATAGAATGGGTGGCCACTGTTCATGCCGTGGACAATGAAACTAAGAACTTGTTGTGAAAAATTGTGCTCAAATTGAGCATACAGTGTTTAAGTATTGGCATGAAGGATTAATTCCTTAATGAGATCACAGCTTTGTCATTATGAATAAACCTTCAAGCTGGTTTCTTCACTGAAATATTCTCATTGTGATTCATTATGCAATTGTACCTAACACTACACCAGGAAATTGTGATCATGCCTCTTGGAGGATAGTCAGTATGTCGATAGAATGGATCTTGCTTTGATTTTAGCTAAATTATTAAGTTTGTAGTTGGGCTGACAAGTATAGGATTTTGGTTGATTCTGACATACAAAGGAGACATGAAATAGCATATTGTTTTGTTGTTCTGATAAATATTTCTAATGAATGATGTGTTGGCTAATTTCTTTCCTTGCAATCCAATTTGACTAGGTCTAAGTGGATAGAATGGAATCTCCATTGATTCCCATAATGGGTTTAATAACATAAATCCTAACTCCATATACTAGTTTAGACACCTCATCCACTAATCCATTTTTTCAAATACTTTAACTAGAACAAAATGGAACGCCATTACCTAACTGATGAATATAAAACATGGGATTTAGGATTCCAATATTGGCACAATAGAATAGATGGTAGGAACACCAATCTAGGATTAAGGATAATGTCACTAAGGCCATGTTCTTTCCTATCAAATAGAAAAAATACATGTCTTGGCTATGACTAAATTTATATTTTCATACTACATAAAAACTCTAGCTAGATAGAACCATACTCCTAATAATTAGAAATTTGTAAACCCGTCGTGAACACCTAAAGAGAACCTCAAAAATGAAATTCCCAAGCTCCTAGACCTAATCATCCAAATGTGCAGAATCCTCCAAAGAATTACTAGGATAGAAAAGGGGTCCAAACCAATGTGAATGTGAATTTAATTCAAGCCTTTTATGAATGTTGATTGTAATTTGTTCTTCATGTGGAAAAATTTATAGTTTTCACAAAGTTCGGATAAGAAACTTTTCCACTATTCCCATTGCTTTCCGTCCTCCCTCGTTTTAAATCCCCCTCTAGTCGTTTTCATCCAAGAAGATACATTCCAAACCATCAAAGGATTTCCATTCATACAATTTTTTCCTCATTCCATCAGTCTTGAATTGCAATTCCTAGTCCTTTATTCTAAATAACTTATTTTGACTAATCAGTGAGGTATACAAAGGTAAAGAGGGAAATCACCTTACCTTTTTATACTTTGTAGGAATGGAAATAATCACTTCTTAGAAAATGGTCTCTACAAGAGTGGTTGTAGGTGCGCCCATGGGAGAAGTAGTGCTTTCTTATTCATGGTAAATGATAAAAGTGCCAATCAGTGTGCCTACAGGGGTGGCAACAATTGTGTCCTTGAGAGTAGCATCAATTGTGTTTGCGAGAATAGAAACTGTCATGTCCTTGAGATTAGAAGAAACTATATCCATGGCCTCATAATGTAATTATCATCCATAAAAGTGGAAAAATATTCCCTAAGATCACTCCTTGCCAGTTATTATGGAGTAGCAAGGCCATCAGACCAAATTCTTCCAACCCTAGATCACTAACTCTACTAGTTCTTATGTTTCAGTAGGGGTAGTGTCTTCCTGGTGTTCTAGGATTTCTTCTTCCCTTACTTGTTTTTTTGGAGTAGTAGGGTTTTGGGTGGTGGTAGGAATGTATCATGTCCTCTTTTTTCCTGGAACACATGGGGGCCTATTTTTATGCCCTCTCATTCTCTTAGTGGTTAGTTTGCTACTAATTATCTCAACGTCAATATCACTTTCTTTTATGGTGTAATGGAATTTGTCTCTTCTTCCTTAATATGAATTAGTGGGTACCTTTTAGCCAAGGGATTCATGAAAATATATTCTTCCTCATTCGCAATTGGAATGGGTGGATTCACACAACATTGGGCTCATTTAGTGAAGTTACAACCATTGGATTTGTAATTACTTCTTCTCGGGATTTTCTTGCTTTTTTTAGAGCTTGTACCATGATTAACCTGATAAGGCCATGGTGAGAGATGAAATATCTTGGTATGCTTGCTTTTTTTGTATGGGCTTCCTTATTTTGCAGGGACTTGAGTAGGAAGTATGACATATTGACATTGTGACAGTGTCTAAAATGGTCAGGGAAACAAATGTGCTAAAAATGCACAATCTCATAACATCTCCACCGAGTGATGTTACCAAACTCTTTCCTAGATTTTGGATTTCTTGCAAAATTTCAAGCTTAGATTTTTGTTTTCAGTACCACTGCTCCACTTCATGAGGAATCTTAGTTACTTTAGTTGGAGTCTCCTCTCACTTATACAACAATTCCAACAACTAAAAAAAAATAATTCCCTAAATGAAGGAAAACCCCAGTGTTATATCACCATCATAACCATTTAACCTATGCACAGATTCCATCCATCCTTACTTTTGAAAAATAACATGAACGTGGTTGAAATATCCTAGGATCACCACTTCAATGGGTTCATTATATATAAGTGAACCTCCCATGGTAATTCTAGCTATTTTTCTCTTGACTATCACTGTTACAAGAGAAAAATGGAAGTTTGACAATTTTTGGGAGGTAGTTTCCAATTTTAGTGCAGAGCGATGAGTTTGATGGTTTCCGATAGACGAGTTATAATTTTCGAATATGATGTAAAGGAATTATGGTAGGAGGTAACAATATATAATTACTCTTTCAACTTTAAGACTCATTCATTATGAAATAAGTTGGAAAATATACTTATCATATCTTAACTTAGCAGCTCCTCCTTCGTACAATCAATTGAGTTGATAGTTGGTACACCCCTAGTAAGCTGATTGGTAGACAACCTAAACAAGTGCCTAGCAACCTTGCTGATAGGTGGTTGAGAGAATCCCTTGGGCTAGCAATTGCATCAATAACTTCCTCTATAGGAGGACTACGCTCTGTCAAAAAAACAAAACCAATGGTTAGCTGCCTGATGGACAAAACAGACACAAATAAGATGGCAGTTCATTGAAAATTAATACATAATATTTGCTGTAAATACCAATTGAAAGAAACTTTCAAAATTGGGTAGTTGCTTCAAGTTGTAGGATAGGTTCATCAGACCATACTCCTACAACCATAGTGGGAAGACTCTCCAACTGCAAAAAAACAAAAGAAAAAAAGTAATAAAAAAAGGAAACAAAATGTCAAATAAGGTCATCATAGATGCCACGACATAGTTTTACATATTCCTCTAATCCAAATGAAGCACCTATACTATCAATAACCTAGTGAATTGACTATGGCTCAAAGTTTTTACTGAAATTTAAATATTATTTTTAGCATTCACTAGATACATAAAGGAACCTCTCAACTATATACAAATTCACTAGATATCTTTTTTATAATGTGGCAATGATACCAACGAATAAATGGTAAGAGATTACCATGGTTTAATGTTAGGATATTCCAACACATAGGAAATAGTTAAGAATAACTTATTCTAGTATAGAGTTAGGTAAAGTGTGTTTCTTTACCATGTACATTTGTAACTTATAATCTGACGATCACGATTTGTAGTGATCCGATGGTTATCTCTAACCTCGGTATTAATGGCACTTGATCCGTGGCTTGACACCCGATTGGTCCATGATCTCTATTTGAAGAGCATGGAGGGTCATTTTTCTGGTAATCGTTTATGAGAGAAACATATGTAACTTTTCTTTTATATTAATAAATTCCCTGAAGTGGCCACGTTGGTTCAGGGTGTGGACTATTTCCCTCTTTGAGGGTTTTAACCACGTGATTATACTGGTGCACTGATTTGTGATCTGTTTGTGAGAGGTGACCTTTGGTTCTTGATCTACGGAACTTACCTTGTAAATTCCTACATTTAATGTAGACTCTCTGACCTGAAGCCTACACGATCTCCTTGGGGCTTAGTTTGCATCATCTCAATATTATCTATAGCCTAAAAAGTAGAAACCAAAGTTAATAGAAAATTTTGTGAAAATAAATATGATAAACATAATAAATATTCTTAATGAAAAATATTGATACCTGTGTCACGACTAGAACTTGAGAAGGAATAATCTCTTTAGGCAGCCCTTGATGTGTAGAACATACCTAAAAATTAAATAATGTTAAGAGCCACACCATATAAAATTATGTTAATCTTAAATTCAATTGCAATTTAACATAAAAATCTAGATAGATAATACTTGTGAGACCACTGGAACATATGAAGGTATCATGTCTTCAGGAAGCCCTTCATGTGTAGTGCTAACTTGAAAATTCCATAATTTTAAGACTCATACCATATAAAATTATGTAACATAAATTCATTTTCAATTTGATGTGCAAAAATATAGATAGATAGTAATGAATGTGGCACTTGTACATGATCATGTCCATGATCTATAGAATGAGGATCATGGGCAAAGCAATGTTGTTCTAAGAATTTTTTAAACTGCATAAGTTAAATAAATATATTGGCATAATTTTTTGGAGACTAAATGTATATACACCAAAAATAACTTGTTACATCCATTCTAGCTCATCTTATAAATGTGTATTTTAAAATAGATCAAAACATGCTTGTACATACCTTACCCATGGTGTGCATTTGTTGTCTAATGGCTCGCTCGTAGTGGTCTCTATAGGAGGATGCATTCTCCAGAAGGTCATCTTGCTCCATATCCCTCAACACATCATCTGTAATACTCACAAACAAATGAACTCCTACACTAGATGAAGGTTTTCTTTTCCCTAAGTCGATTTCCACCCCTCCTAAAGCAGCTGCAATATGTTCTTGTAACTTCTCACTCATCTATGATGCAGAAATGGAGATACGGGCTAACTCCTCTGGAAGTGTAACTACCCTAGGTGGTTTAGGTGCTAAACGAGGTGTTAGAGGCCTAAACCCAACATCTTGCATAGCATCAAGTCATTCATATGTACGAACTTTTCTAGCTCCATATAATTTGGACCCCGTATCAGTATAGTTAGGGTCCATGTGCTCTCAAAATTGAGCATACAACATCCTAACAAAATAATGGGGCACCTCATCATTATTTGGAACTTCCCGTATGCATACAGGAACTTCTCATAAATATAAGGTGCAATATTGGGATCATTGAATATTGCAATCTTTAGACGTTTTTTTGCCTTCAAGCTGCAAGTAAAATAGTGACAAGGCCATTTGTTTAGTGACCCTACTTTTAACTTCATTGTAGGAGAGTATACCAATCACTGAAACTCTCCTCCTATGCATCATGTCAAAAAAAACTTGGGTTGATCGTCCAACGCCAAGATAAGTCTCTACCAAACTCTCCAAATTGTGCAAAACAATTTGGAGACAATCTCGACTAGGGGAAAAGAGATTGCAACTTTGCAATTCATTGTGCAATCTTGTGGAATTCTCCCTCATCCCATAAACAATAAGTAAGGAGATGGTATCTTCCCAAGGCATCTGCTCAGGAATTTCACCAGGATGGGTGTAAAAGGGATTATAGGTTGGATTTCAAGCAAACTCATGAACCCTACAACCTCACCCCCTAGAAGGGCAAAGACCACCACTTGTAACATGTTAAATTATTGCACATATTAAAAATTAAACAATTCATAAGGAAAATTTTGTATTTAAAAAAAAAAAAAATTGTCATTTGAAAATACCTCATGGAAAAACTATCTCCTCTTTGCTCATACTAGGATTGTTCCCTTCCGACGAATGAAGGTCTCTACTAGCCACTGTAAAAAATATTAAATTATTTTATAACACAAGTACATGAGACACACAATAAGTTTCACATTAAACATACATCAAACAATAAATTTTCCTTTAGATTTTATCTGAACGAGAACTATCCAAGTGTGGGATGGATGCCACAGGCTGAGACATTTTTCTCCTTTGTCCCTCACCAAAAATAGGGCAAAACCCCAACTCCTACATTTGCACCTATGGAGCATAATGTTTTCACATTAAACATATGTCATTTGAAAAAAAAAATCACCTATTCCACATTGATTATAACGTAAACTTGAACATTTTAACTATAAATTGATCTAATGTGTACCTATATTATGTAAAATATACCCCTCAGAATGGGCTTTATGAAAATGGGGATGAATGGGAACAAGTCTATGGGGCTCCTCTTGTTCGATTTGGTGCCTGGGCACACGAGTCATATGAGTGCATCCACCTGTGCAGGACAAAAAAAAATCACATTAATCAATTATTCACAATGAACAATAAATATAACCTATTTGAAAACATGACATAACTAAACAACCAATGCACCTGATAATCCTCCTCTCATGGAGGGGTCTCTGGAGGGCTCACCTGATGCCATTGTTGCTATAGTATCAAATCAAATTTATGCCCCTCATAAACAAATTATAAAACAAATTATCAATTGAAAGTCATGTCATCAACCAATGGATAATAGGTATTATATCTCCTTGACATACAAGGGCTCAACAATAGTACATGGCATAATATCTCATGGCACTAACTAAGGTGGGTCAATCGTTCCTCCAGTTGTACAACTTGACTCTAATTTCTAATGACTCTCACATGTGCAATCAATCTTAACATTTCTATTGATATTATTGTAAAAAGTGTTTACACTATGAGAGAAGAGAAATTATGAGGAAAGTAGAGATGATTATTTTGAATCCTAAATGATTTTTTTCCAATTTTGTTGCAAAATTATGAAGGATTTCAGGAGATGATGAATAGAGTTTTGATGTTCATTTGTTATATTGAATGTGCATTTTCCTGCTACTACATTTTTCATGAAGTAGACGAGTTTTAAGACCAATATCAACATTCCCCAACTTGGTAGACATAATTACTTGGGAATCTATATGGAGTCGTTATATGAAAATTGATATCAACCCTTGCAGAATTTGTGCCAATTGTCTTTGTGCCTTATTTGAATTAAAGTGATCATACAACCAAATTGTGACGTTGTGCCTTTGGTATTGCTAAATTTTCCTAGAAGCATGTATGAAGATAATGTCCTGGTTTTTGAAAACCCTAGTTGCACAACCTTTGTGATAAACCCTTAGCTAACATTGATGCCCCACAAGATTATTATCTTGGAAGAGATGCATTTCAAGGAATATTTTTGGTCAATTGGTAATCAGAGTTTAATGGTATAAACTTGATCCCATTCTCCTCCACATAGGTTAATATTCTCGCACCCCCTCTTCTTCTTACAAAAAAAATAAATTGATCATACATATTTGTAGCCAAAGGATAATATTAGAAACATAAAAAATGGATTGAAAGAGAGATACTAATGTGGACCCCTATATAATTCCTTTATGAACCACAATATTGTCATTTTATGTTGTCTGTATAGGATCATTATGAGTAGAAATGGATATAGTTATATTCCACGATGAAGCACTGAAGGCTACATTTCTTGACTACGACCAATGGTTTAGGCATTAACTTGAGTTCAAATTGATGAATACACTTGAACACATTTTTCATGCAAGCCATAAAATAAGGTTTTCAATCTACCAATGGGCATGATACAAATAAACTATGTGTGTGTTTCTCTGCTGGTATGTTGAGCCACTATTAGTTACTGAACTTCTATTTCAAACATGTGATTTCCCATATACATGCATATTAGTCCTATATTTCTTTTGATGTTCAGCTTATTGTGACATTTTTTTTATCTAAGAAAATGTTGGTATTGGTTATGTCGTATCCTTTGTAATCCATACCAACATATATCATGAAACTTTTGGGTTTATTTTTTCCCTCGAGGTTTTCCTTTAGGTAGTAATAGGTGCAATCTATAGTATTTCTTGTGAGTATGAGTACCAAACTCTACCATACCAGCTGTTATAGGGTTTATTACTACCTAATTAACCTTGATTCCCCTTGGATTTTCTCCAAGACATTTCCATGATGCATTCAAAATTTTCACTATGATCACACAAGCCTTGTTTGATATTTAAGTAAAGATAATTTCCATGAAAGGGGCGTATAGGAAAAGACAATGCTTCTTACCAACCTAAAACTTTACATAAAAGAACCTCCCCTAGTATGGAAGCCTGTTATTCACTTAACCTTGTGAAAAACCATCACGATTTTAGTTTTTTTCCTTTCTAAATAATTCCAACCAAAGGTTTAAATGAGTGAATTACTCTGTCGTAGAACCCTGACTGTAAGGAAAGGTGTAAGTTAAATATTTCAATGAGTGACTGTAAGGCAAGGTGTGAGTTGAAGATTTAAATGTGATATAACAGGTTTTGCAGGCACATACCTCCAAAGGTGGGAGGCCTTGTAAATTTGTCTATAGGTTTCATAATTTCTGTAATGTTCCCAATTAGCCATAGCTACTTGGAACATTATAATTACTCCATTTTCTAAATAAGAGGTAAGAAACACAATAAAATCTATCCCAGTGTGAAAAGGGATTGAGGTAGGAGGATAGAATAAATCCTCTTGAGTGTCAAGAGGAGAAAAATCAAGGAGCTAGCTAGTTGACCAAGTCAACCAGCGCCATCATAAGGGAGGGAAAGCCACTAGGGAAGCACAATTTTCAAGGAGGAAACTTATCAAGGAAGCTACATCACCAATGTGTGGGGCTCGGGATGGAGGAGCTCACTTAGAATAAAAAGGAAGGGATATCAGCAAGGAAATTCATTCATTCATACTTCTTGTTTCAGTCTTATGACTAATTTCAAGCTTGAGCTGTTTAGCTAGAGTTGCAACACTGTTTAGTGCAAGAGTTCTCATGTGGGAATTCTAGTTCCATTTTTGTTGCAGTTGATTGGGAGATTCAAGGGGGAGGTCTTTAGTTCCATTCTCATCAGATATCTTGAGGGAGTCATTCTCTAACCTTGACAACACAGTCACTCCCAGTGAGTGTGTTATTCTTGCAGTAGCTGGGGTTGTATCTACCCATTTGAGCTTATTTCAGGAGAGGAGGAGGTGATTTCAGCTCCAGGAGTTATATTGTGGAAGTTCTTGAGCCTATTATTGTATTTTGTGTCCTTATTTGACCATATCAGATATTTTTCAATACAGATTTGCTGGTTACAGCATTATTTCCTGCAGATATATATCCTGTGTTACTATTTTGCTGGAAACCCTTACCGGGAGGTTCCAATGTGTTTGTAAAAGAGGTCAATCCTCTCATTTATGATCTTATAATGAATGAAATATTCAGATATATGTTATTCCATCTATTACTGTATTTTACATAATAAGAATAACGTTGATGCTACCTCCGACATTTCTACTTTATGATGTACTGGGGTTATGATGCCTTTTTCTACATTTGAGTTGGGGAGATATGTTTATTGTAGCTAGAGCTATTTTTTTCTGATGCCATTCCATATTTAAGCTACATACAGCATATTCTTGAGGATCCAAGCCCTAGAAAGTGTTATTCTTGCACTGGTTTCCTTATACAACGTCCTCACCGGGATATTGCTGAAATTCGTGAAAAGGAATATTACAGTGGTATCAGAGCTCTTCTCTTGGCTCAGCTTGTGGGGGAATATTTATCTTCAGCATGGAGAAGGAAGACATCTCAAGGCTCGTACTTTGAACCCTGTAGAACATTTCAAGGGATCTCAAGGAGATGAGGCAGGAAGAAGACTCTTTATGGTTTTGCCCTAAGGAAAGTACCAACACTACAAATGGCATGGGACATTCAACTCCATCACAATGCTCCACCATGCCTTCATTTTTAACTGAAGGAGATAAGGAGGGTTCTCTAGGAGAATATTTTGAAGAATATGAGCTCTAGTCTCAAAGGTTCAAGGAGCACCTGAGCTTTTAGGAGTTTTGTTGGATCAAGGATGGAAGGAGGAATGATTCTCATCAAAGGGAGGATAACTTGATGCAGGGATCATCCCTACAGCACAGTATAGTAGGGTTCTTCTTGCCCGCATTTGATGGGAAACCTAAGCACATAGCAAAGGCATGGGTAGAGAAGCTAGACACATACTTTCAGCTTCACATGGTTTCTGAAATGGAAGCTATCAAGATTGTTGCATTGCATCTAGAAGGGGGGGCTCAAGACTGGTGGTTTCATGGACTGACCACACTTGGGCATCATCATATCACTTCATACTCAGCTTTCACCAAGAATCTAGTGGAGAGATTTGATCCAAGGGATCTAGAAACCCACTTTGCCAAGATAACCAAACTCAAGCAAGAGGGAGATCTTGAGGATTATATTGCTGAGTATCTGCAGCTTTCAGTGATGGTCTCCAACCTCACTATGAGTAGGAAGGTATGCATTTTTTTGAATGGGATGGCTGAACCATTACAAGGGTTGGTAAAATCTGCAAAACCAACTACACTCCTTGAAGATGTGGAGAAAGCTAGAGATCTACAACACATCTTTCCCAGGGCAAGAACCTTTTTACAATAGAAAACCCATTCAAGGCCAAGCATGACAATCCCTATTTCAGAATTAGAGGAGAACTGTGTTATAGGGGAAGCCAATCCTATCAATACCTTCTCCAAGAAGGATGCCAGCGCTGTACAACCCCTAGAAGACTTTTCTCCAAGAGGAGGAGTTGTTGTAGCATTAAGAGGGGTCCCAAAATATCCAACCTTGAGAGTAAGAGGCACCATCATGGGGCAAAGAGTTTTTGTATTGATAGATAGTGGAGCCACTCACAATTTTATTGATGCACATCTGGTACACAAGAGAAGAATTCCCGTGGAGGATTTTGAGGGATTTTCAATTTTGGTCCCAAGAGCCATGACTCTACAATGTGCCAAGTATGTTACAGCACTGACCATTACTATGGGTACCTATACATTGACAGACCACTTATTTATGGTAGATATTCCAGACACCAATGTTATATTGGGATTACAGTGGTTAGTCACTCTTGGGAGAGTTACCACTAACTGGAGAACTCTGGAGATGGAATGGAATAAAGGAGAGGATGGCCAGTAGCAGAAGATCAAAGGTATGAACACATATCCTCCTCAGGTTGTTTCAGAAAATAGGATGGAGGGAGATTTGCGTAGGGGAGACATTGCATGGGTAGTGGAGCTACATGTTTCCCAGCTGAAGGGAAAAGACACACCGATTCATCCAGATGTTCAATCCCTTTTGGACCAGTATTCTACAGTATTTGGGGATATCCCACTAGGGAGGCCTCCTGACCGAGGGTTTGAACACACCATTGACTTGGAACAAGGGGTACAAGAAGTTATCACCACTCCTTATAGACATCCCAAGGCCTATAGGGATGAGATTGAGAGAGCTATCCAAGAGCTGCTAGCACTAGGGCACATCCGGCCTAGTACTAGTCCTTTTGCTTCCTCGGTGGTTTTGGTAAAGGAGAAAGATGGCACATTGAGGATGTGCATCAATTATAGGGCCTTGAACAAGAAGACTTTGAATAACAAGTACCCTATACCCAGGATCAATGAACTCATGGATGAGCTGAGGGGATCCAAATATTTCTCCAAGATTGATTTGAGGTCCGGGTACCATCAAATCAAGGTGAGGGAGCAAGATATCCCCAAGACAGCATTCAGATGTAACTATGGGAATTTTGATTTTCTGGTAATGCCCTTTGGATTGACTAATTCTCCAGCAACTTTCCAATCCTGTATGAATCATATCTTTTGGGGTCATTTGCGGAAGTTTGTATTGGTCTTCTTTGATGATATTCTGATCTACAGCCGCACTTGGGAGGAGCACTTGTAGCATATTGACACAGTCTTACATATCCTCAAGGAGCAGCAATTCTATGCCAAGCTCTCCAAATGTGAATTTGGCCTTACAGAGATGTTGTATTTTGGGCATATCATAGGGATGGATGGAGTAAGGGTACATGAGGAGAAGATTCAAGCTATTGGAGACTGGCCTGAACCTAGTAATGTTACAGAACTCAGAGGGTTTGTGGCCATATGCACATATTACCGGAAGTTTGTGAAAGGGTTCTCACAACTAGCAGCACCACTTACAGACTTGACAAAGAAGGGGGCTTTCCAGTGGACACCCACAGTGCAGAGAGCTTTTGATAAGTTCAAAGAGGTAATGAGTAGTTGTCCTGTTTTGGTTTTACCTGACTTTTCTCAACCTTTTGTGTTAGAATGTGATGCATCAGGTGAAGGTATTGGGGCATTCTTGATGCAAGGGGGGCATCCTATAGCCTTTGAGAGTAGAAATTTTCTCCCTCATTAGAAGCTATACCCAATATATGATAAAGAAATGTTGGCTATCATGCATGCATTAACCAAATTCTGGCAATATTTGGTGGGAAATAAGTTCAAGGTGAAGACTGATCATAATAGCCTTAGATTCTTTCTTGAACAGAGGCAGCTTCAGGAAAGACAACAGAAGTGGGTGAGAAAAATCCAGGCTTATCACTTTGACATAGAATATGTCAAGGGGAAGAGAAATATAGTAGCTAATGCACTTTCCAAAAGGCCTACAGCACTTTCCTTGAGGGGCATGGACGCAGATTGGAAGGCTCAATTTTTAGTTGAGTACTCCAAATATTCCTTTGCATGCGGGATACTTGACGGGCTGGTACCGGATGAGAGATTTAGAGTGATGGATGAGGTTATATATTACAAGGATTGGATCTACTTGGATAATAATTCTAAGCTCAAGGAGAATATCTTAGTGGCATCACATGATTCTCCACTTTTCGGGCATCAAGGTTTCACAAAAACTTACAGATCTATTAGGGATAGATTCTCATGGAAGGGTCTCAAGGAGGATGTGCTCCAGCATGTCAAGGAATGCACCACTTTCCAACAGAATAAGGGAGATCACACTTGTCCTGCTGGGTTTTTACAGCCACTACCTATTCCAGATGGGAAGTGGGAAAGCATCTCTATGGACTTCATCACTGGCTTACCGACAGTGCAAGGTAAGGACTGTATCTATGTTGTTGTTGATAGACTAACAAAATATTCTCATTTCTTTGCCATCTCTGCAAATTATACTGCTTCAAAGGTAGTTTAACTCTTCTTCAGAGATGGATTTAGACTCCATGGTATCCCTAGGACCATAGTGAGTGATTGGGATAGCCGCTTCATGGGTGGCTTTTGGCAGGAAATTTTTCGATTAGTGGGAACTGATTTAACCCCAAGCACCAGCTATCAACCCCAAATTGATGGGCAGACTGAGATAGTGAAAAACTGGCTAGAAGGCTACTTGAGAAACTATGTGGCCGGGCAGCAAAAAGCTTGGTTGCGGTGGCTCTAGTTGGGGGAGTATTATTACAACACTACTCACCATGTCTCTATTGGCATGACACCATTCTGAGCCTTGTATGGATATGAGGCACTTTCATTTTCCGATGTTATGTTTGGGGCAAGTAAAGTTCCGAGGGAAAGAGATTAGATTCAAGAGAACCAGGATATACTCAGGGCCCTCAAAGATAACATTGCCATTGCTCAGAACCAGCAGAAGATGTATGTATACTGTGGTCGGATAGAGAGACAGATTGAGGTGGGGGATTTTGTCTACCTACGCCTTCAGCCTTACAAAAAGTCCACACTCAAGGTGAAGGGAGTTGAAAAGCTCAAACCACGTTTCTATGGGCCATACAAGGTGAAAAGATGTGTCAGTAAGGTAGCTTATGAGCTGGAGCTTCCTAAGGGGAGAAAGATCCACAATATATTCCATGTATCTTGCCTCAAGAAGGCCATTGGGATGAATGTAGTTGCCAACTTGGAACTTCCTCCTATTGATGATGAGGGTCATTTGATCTTGTAGCCAAAAGCAATCCTAGACACAAGGGAGAGGAAGTTGAGAAACAGAGTCATCAAAGAATATCTGATCTGATGGAGGAATCTTCCAGATGAGGATGCCACTTGGGAGAGGGAAAAGATCTTGCAGTATCCTTCTTTATTTTTTCTTGAGGGCAAGAAACTTTTGAGTGGGGAGGAATTTAATGCAAGTTTTGAGCGGGGAGGACTGTAATGTTCCCAATTATCCATAGCTACTTGGAACATTATAATTACTCCATTTTTTAAATAAGAGGTAAGAAACACAATAAAATCTATCCCAATGTGAAAAGGGATTGAGGTAGGAGGATAAAATAAAGCCTCTTGAGTGTGAAGAGGATCAAAAGCAAGGAGCTAGCTAGTTGACCATGTCAACCAGCACTATCATAAGGGAGGGAAAGCCACTAGGGCAGCGCAGTTTTGAAGGAGGAAACTTCTCAAGGAAGCTACATCAGCAATGTGTAGGGCCTAGGATGGAGGAGCTCACTTAGAATAAAAATGAAGGGATAGAAAAAAGGGAATTCATTCATTCATACTTCTTTTTTTAGTCTTATGACTGATTGTAATATTCAGTTGTTTAGCAAGAGTTGCAGCACTATTTAGTGCAAGAGTTCGCATGCGGGAATTCTAGTTCCATTGTTGTTGCAGTTGATTGGGAGATTCAAGGGGGAGGTCTTGAGTTCCATTCTCATCAGATATCTTGAGGAAGCCATCCTCTAACCTTGACCGCGCAGTCACTCCCGGTGAGTGCATTATTCCTACAGTAGCTAGGGTTGTATCTACCCGTTTGAGCTTATTTCAGGAGAGGGGGAGGTGATTTCAACTCCAGGAGTTCTATTGTGGAAGGTCTTGAGCCTATTCTTGTATTGTGTGTCCTTCTTTGAGAAAATTAGATATTTCTCAAACAGATTTGTTGGGTACAGGGTTATTTCCTGCAAATCTGTATCTTGTGTTACTATTTTGCCGGAAACCCTTACCGGTAGGTTCCAATGTGTTTGTAAAAGAGGTAAATCCTCTCATTTTTTATCTTATAATGAATGAAATCTTCTGATATATGTTATTCCATCTATTATTGTAGTTTACATAATAAGAATAACGTTGATGTTGCCTCCGGCATTTCTACTTTATGATGTACTAGGGTTATGATGCCTTTTTCTACATTTGAGTTGGGGAGATCTGTTTCTTGTAGCTAGAGTTATTTGTTTCTCATGCCATTCCACATTTAAGCCACATACAACATATTCTTGAGGATCCAAGCCCTGGACAGTGTTATTCTTGCACTGGTTTCCTTATACAGCGTCCTCGCTGGGGATATTGTTAAAATTCCTAAAAAAGAATATTACAATTTCAAACAATTTATTAAATGGCACAATACCTTCAGGGAGAAACTCAAAATGCTCATCTATTTTAATGTTTCTTTCAATGAATTATGTAATACATAGCAAAGAGCACTTGTAGATCTGGTTGCGTTCATTTTTTATATTTTGTGATTGAGAACGTAGCCCATAGAATAAAATTTACCTTAAAAAAAAGTCGTTTTCAAGACTTACCTAGCTAGAATCTATCCATTTTGTCTCTAGTGTCGATAGCTAAAAGAAGCAGGTACTCCAAATTACAATTTGCGAAATGTTAAAGAGAGCAGTTTTGGGGTTTTATAAAATAAAACTCTTGGAATGAAATTAAAACTTCATTAGAATTTTTCGCTCTAGTCGATTTATAAAGAAATTTATGTCAATAGCTTCAACAAATGATAAAATACTTAATAATACGGGAAGTATTTTACTCTGATCAAACCCAATAGGACCTAAAGCAGAAACATAAAATCTAAGTTAAGTTAAACATTAAAGAAATTGAATTTGACTATTTTCAAAACTGAGAAATTAAAAATTTTACCCAAATTAATATGCTTAAAGTATTTCCCAACATTAACTGCCCATGATATATTCTATTCTCTCAACTGTACAACAGTCATAAGTTTGTATACATGCAGGATGCTAGTAGATGGTAAAAAAGTTATGAATTTGCACCTCCAATATGCATTATTATGATACCTGGGATAACTATGTGTTCCTTCAAGAGTGTGTGCCAAGATGATTTGGGAGGCACACTACAGTAAGGTCGCAGGACACTTTGGTGTGGATAAAATTGTGATCGTACTTTATAATTTCTTCTATTGGCAAAAACTCTGAAAGGATGTTGGGAAATATATCAAACCTTGCATTTTTTGTGCCATCTCCAAGCCAACCATCAAGAAGCAAGGCCTGTACACTCCTTTTCCTACTGCCATCTAGCCTTGGGAATCCATATCCATGGACTATATGTGTGACCTCCCTTCAAAAGTCATGGTAATGAATATATACTTGTGGTCATGGACATATTTTATAAGATGGCTATACTCGGCCTAGAAGAAGAGTATCACAACAAAGGAAACTCTCAAACTCTTCTTAAAACGAGTCTGGGTACATTTTGGGATCCTATAGACCAATATATATGATCGAGATAGTAGGTTACTTAGCACATTCTTTTCAAGCCTCTGGACACTATTGGACACCAGGCTCACCAAATCGACTGCATTACATTCCCATACTGATAGCTTGAGAGAGGTCATCAATAGGATGGAAGTGCACATACAATTCTTCTATAACTCAAAGAATTGATGAAATTGGGCTGAGATGCTCTCCTATGTGTAGCAAATTTATAATAGAGATCTACATAGCTTGACTAGTTGCAGTACCTTTCAAGTGGGTCTAGGATTTCAACCATTGTGTCTAATTGATGTTGTCAGACCTCATGTGATTACACAGGAAAAACCCACACATGTATTTTCTGAGGCTAATAAAGTAACCATGTGTATTTATCTCATATATCACATCCTCCAACAAGTTCATGAAATATTAGAAAAGCTCAATTCCAAGTACAAGCAATGACATGATCAACATCGGGTGCCACACAAGTTCTAGGTGGGCGGCAAAGTTTGGTTGCATTTCCAGAAATAATGCCGACCCATAGCCCATTAGAAGCTCAGACCACTCCAATATGCGCCTTACACCATCATCAAGGCTATGAGAGAAAATTATTTTGAGCTCAAGATCCCCCCCTTCCTTGTCCTGCACCCAGTGTTCAATTTGGACTGCCTTTAGCCATACTTTCCACCATTATTGGACACATCAAATATTTCAGAACAACTCACACCAACAAAGTTAAATCCAAACTACATGTAACAGGCCAAAACGTATGGGATGATGGGAAAACATATCAATAACACTCACTAGAATAAGATCAAAATGTATTGGGTTATGAAAGCTGGCCAACTCTAGCACCAATGCAAGTGGCTCACTAAGGACCAAGTTCAGAAAACATTTCCTCATCTCATGGAGACACTCATGCAATGCGGACCATTGATTCCTAAGGGGGGGAGGACTGATCCAGGTGGATATCGGTGGCCACCTACCTATTCAACTTGGATCCCCACCATTGTTTCTTTTAGGTTTTCAATTTCCTTAATTATATCATAGCTTACTATTTTTGGCATTTTTTCGAGTCCCGAACTTCTAGAGCTATTTTGAGACCCTAAATAATATTTTTTTAGAAAATCATTAATTGTGAGAGCCAATGTTTTCCATCAAAATCATTATTCCTCAGATAGTTATTTCTAATGAGGTATGGTGCACATAAAATGGAGATCGTATGCCAAAGTTATGACCCTAAGAAGTTGATGTATCAATTTACACCAACGGGACCCACAGTTTGTGTGATTCATCTCCTAGGGTTAGTTTTTTTTATGTTTATGGTTTTCCACTATTTTTTAATAATAAATAGGTCTTTGATCCTCATTATAACACAATTTATAGGCATGAAGCTGCCACATCTCTTTTGAGAGATAAAATTCCATTACCTGGGCTAGTTTATCTCCATTTTGTATGGAAGCATATTTCAGTCCTTTGATAGTAATTAAATGAATTTCTATTTTTGTCCCATATCCATGTCTCTATTTATATTTGACCTCTATTACGTTCTTGCATAATTCTGGACCAGGCGATGACACTCTAGCATTATATTTCTTGTTTATCATATTTATTGGTTTGCTCAAGGTTTTGGGCTAATTGAAGAATGGTGAACAAACATAAAAAAATTATTTTAACACAACATTTAAAACTAAAAGAAAATATTTTGGATCCAAGAATGGAACAAAATTGAAAATATTTCTACCTTATCATCCATTTTCTTTGATTATAATTAACATCATATCAAAGCATTTAATGTTTTTTTTAAAGAATCATCCTTTTCTTTGATCTATTTTCCTACATCTACACCCATAGAAATAATACCCTCATATGTATATGCATCTTTCCTCAGAGTCTCCAGAAATGATCTAGTTCCATTTGGTGATGCAATTGAGCCTCTAAATTAGCAGAAACCATTGAACATGTCATGAAATACATAACCAACAAATGGAGTTTTATAGGAACCATCCAGTTCTCTATTTTGTACCAAATAAAACAACATACCTAAGGATCCTAAAGCGGATTTGTCATCCTTGCATTTAAAATAGGATAATATTGCATCCATCCTAATTTTTTTATGATTCAAATCATTTTGTTTTATGTGCATGAAATTCATATTGCATTGGAACCATGTAATACCCCAAATAAACTTATTTTAAAACTCATATATGTTTTTATTTAATTCAAAAAAATGGAAAAACCATTTGTTGAATTATTTTTTTATTTTATAAAATAGGGTAAATTAATTAATGATAATTTATGTTAGAATAGTTAATTCTCTTAGAAATATGTTAGAGGATAACATGATATATTAACCTCTACTATTAGGGGAAACAATTAAATTGTTTATCCAAAAGAAGGTAGGAGGGAAAAAAAAAACTCTTACTCTTTTTTATGTGGCTGGTATCTACCACTTTGTTTCAAAAATAAGAAATCCAAACTTTTCTAAGAAAATGGAGCACTTTTAAACCACCTGCATAAAAACAATGTAAGAGAGAAAGACCCTATGGTGGAGTATGGATGAGATATTGTGGGAGAAAAATATAGTATCTGCATTACCCCTTATGAGTGGGACAAAAATATTGGTAAACACAAGAGAGTGTTGGTAGATCATTGCAAGGGGTATGGGGGATATAAATCCAAACTTTTTGGGTTTTTCCTCACAGTTAGAGAAAAATATTAGGGAGAGTTTCCTAAAGAAAGAAGTTCAAATTTCGGAGGAATGTGGAAGCCTTTAGCCTATTTTTCAAACAATAATAGATAAGTAATTTCCCTAGAGGTAATTATAGTTATGTGGTTAAATTTATGCAGATGTATTAAACTAGAAAAACTTGATGCATAATAGATATTATGATTTCGGGATGATTGCGGGATGTCAACAAAAAGAAATATCGGGTAAGAAAATAAATAACTCATGTTGTAGAGAAAGGTAGAAGAAAAACAGGAACTTGACTTCTTAAATAATAATAAAAAATAATGTTTACTATGGTAAATGAGATGGTTTTAAAAGAGAAATACCGTATAAGACCTGTGTATAGAAGATATGAAAAATTAATAGCTGGAACCAAAATATTTATTGAAAAGTGATAGATAGTTTTAAAAGAAAAAAAAAATTAGTGTTTGTTCTTGAACTAAGAAAATAGTTGTAGAAATATATTGAATGTTGCAAGGTAATTTTAAGGTTTTGAACTCAATATTTGGGAGAATTAAAACCATGAAGAAAAAAAAAATCCTCCATTACGATTTTCTAGAGATTTTGTCCTAAGTTTGGTAAAATAGGTCACACGAAACAAATTATTTTTCCTGGTTACAACTAACCAGAATCCTTGACTATAAATTAATATGAATGTAAGTATATATAAATATATATTTATATTGTAAAACTAATATAAAACTATAATATGCATGCATAAGAAAGTGATCAAGTTCTACAAGAATGACTACTTTTACAAGTAAAGGAATAACAAACAACATTATGATTGTGAAATTTAAAAGAATAGAAGTAAATTCTATAGAATATTGGTGTTTTCAGTTATATGAGAAAAAAACAATTATATAGACTTTAGAAAAGGAAGAAAAATGAAAAAAATTCTCTATATGCATCATGAAGATGCTACTATAATTTATACAAGTAGTTTTGTAAGAGAAATAAATGAGTAATGTGAAAAGAAACCATTTTGATAGACATTTAAAAATAAAGATAAAATATCCAAAATCATGGCATCCCAAGAGCGAAACATCTCAAGGAAATATGTTAAATTTAACATTAAAATTGTATAAGATATTGTAAGAGTCCATGCATGCAAATTGTATACTGGAATATTTACATAAGGGACAGTAAATCTATCCTTTTTTTAAGAAAAACCTAACCCCATAGGCTCACTATCAAATTAACATTTATAATGTACAAAATTACATTTGCAAGGTTCATTGGAGCCAGTCATGTAACTAGCCAAAGAATGTCCACAGTGGCATTTGTACTAGAATTGTTAAGGAATTAATAAATAAGTGACTGGGCCAAGATCTCAATTTTCATTATTTCACACAAATCATATAACCTTATTAACAGTCGGCCAAGAGAATACAAGAAAAATTGCAATATATAAATACACTTGTTGCATGAGTGTGGAAACACCAAATTCATTGCAAGGGAAAAACCATAGGCAGTGAGATTCAACAAGATGATGAGCTTAGTGAAAAGAGTCGCCTTCACTAAGTGGGCCCGCGGGCTATTTTTGGCGCAAGTTTATTTTTAGACTATGTCTATTTTTAGACATGATGATCATATTTCAGAAGTTGCAGGATGCTATTTGTGGATGGTTGATCAAGTTGGAAAAATAGATGAAATTATATTTTTAGAATATTGGGTGAAGTCTATTTATAGATCACTGATCTAAAAATAGATGCATGTCGATTATTATTAGCTCTTAATAATAATCAGACTCTAAACAACAACTTATTCTCTTGGAGCACTTCAGTTCAGTGCACAGATGTGGCACATCAGTGAACTGAGGAAATTACACAATTCCCAAGGGTTTATTGGAGTTAATGCATGGAGGACTTAGTTAGAACTCAAGTGAAAGAGTTATGACATAGTTGGAAGAAGTAGTTATGGAGTTGTATTCAGTTTAACTCAATTAGACTCAATTGAGCCAGTTGTATCTAGTCTAACTGATTGATACACTAGTGAGAGTGGAGTGAATTAATTGACTTGATTTCTTTGAATCTATATGATATTATTATTAGAAGAAATGATGATGAACTCATTAAAGAAATCAAAGAGCACATGTGATGCAGGAACATCTTGAATTTAGCGAGCAATGTGATTGTGTGTTCACATGTTGTGACTAACAAGAGGTGGAAAAATTGATTATTAATATTTTGTTAAGTTTTAATTAGAGGAGTTACTTTGTTTTTTTATTTCTTAACTTAAATAGGAATAAAATAGAAAATTAGTTTCTCTGCCAAGAGATTAAGCCAAATAGAGTAGATCATGAAAATATGATAGAATTTGTTGTTAGAGTGGTTCAAACAAAAAGCTAATAAAACACTAAGAGAACCGCTTTCAGGTAGATGTATATAAGCGTGAACAGTTATAATAGATAAATAGAATAAGTGTGAGAGAAGTGTGTGAGAGGTGTGACAGAGGAGCAGACAAAGAGAGAAGTCAATGTAAAATCCAGCCATAAAAATAGCTCGGCTCTGTGTATTTGCATTATTGTTTAATTACAAGCATATTTGTATTTAAATTTGACTATCTGTAAACTATCATTATTTTATTTCTATGTTGATTCTAGATTCGCATCGCACACAATGAGGTTTTCATTCAATAAGTTTAGGTGAAGTTAGGATCAAATTCGTGAAGCTGCAATACCAATATTCATAATTGTTTTTCCTTGATAGCACAATGCATCCGGAGAAGGGCGACTGGTGTTTTGAATAGCCGAGACACAGTGGGACCATTAGATCTAGCTAGATCAACAGTGGAGGTTAAATCGCAATCAGTGAGAATTTGCACATCACAGATTTTTGTGTTTAGTTTTAAGATGTCGCAATGATAAGTTATTTTGTTTGTGATGCAAAGGACATCACATATCGCATTCTAAGTTATTTAGTTATGATGTGGTAAAAAGGTATAAGTTGTGGAGATTGTAATGCGGTGTGATGTGATCACAGATCACATAGGATAAGGGTATTGTGTTGTTAAAGTTTAAAAGTTGTGATGTGTGGGTTTCAAAATCGCAATATGGCGAGAATTATAAAGTTGTGAAGTTTGCTGGGAAGGTAAGTTGATAAACATACGAAGTTTCGAGCAGCTTCCGATTGGTAAATAATTTGTGTGGGCCCATAACCCAAGTTCCATGCATATTCTAAAATTTTGTAGCATGTTTGCATCATTTGGTATCAGAGCAGAAGTTGAATTTTGTTCTTAAGGATTGTAGCAAATATTCCACCCATGAGAGGAGCTGGCATAGGTCGGGGAAGACCTGAAGCCAATGCAATTTTTCTAGAATATATTCGACACCTTTGTACAAGGATGGAGACAATGGAGATTTCTGAAAGGAGAGCACCTGATGAAGAAGATGTCAGCGCAGCAGAGGAAACCTCTGAGGAAGAATAAGAGGAAGAAAGAGAGGCAGTTAAAGCACTCAAGATATTAGCAAAGGTTAGTGGAAAACCAAGAATAGAGATTCCTTCATATCAGGGGAACCTTAATGTGGATGAGCTGATGGATTAGATCAGTTCAGTGGATAATTATTTTGACTTATAAGAGGTCAAAGATAAGAAGAAGGTAAATTTTGCAGCTACCAAGTTGAAGGGCCATGCATCTATCTGGTGGGATGAACTACAGAAATCCAGGGTTAGAAAGGGAAAACCTAAGATCAATCAATGGGATAAAATGGTAAATAAGTTGAAGAATAAGTTTATGCCAAAGGACTATCAATTTAATCTTTTCAAACAGTTGCAGAATTTGAGGCAGAAAGGAATGATTGTTAAGGAGTATACAGAGGAGTTTTACCATCTGAGCATTAGAGAAGGACATGATGAAGATAATATGGAGAAATTATCCAGATACATCAATGGTTTAAGGTATGATATACAGGATGAAGTTATTTTGTTGAGTCTGAAGACAATTGAGGATGCCTACCAAGAAGCTTTGAAGACGGAGGAGAAAATGTTGAGGAAACAAAGTCAAAAGAATAGAGGTAAAAGTCTAGCAAGAGGAAGAGGAACTTTCAAATCAACATTTTAGTACTCTCAGAATGAAATAGGAGGTTCGATTAGCAAACCACCATAGAGAGGATACTTTGGTAGAGGGAGATTTTCACCTAGAGGTAGAGGCGAGGAAGAGAAATTTGGTGTTACACATGTGGAGAATGGGCACACAAACCATGGGACTGCCCTCATAACAAACCAGCAAATCGGTGGAATGTGAATGTAGCTGAGGCAAAGGAAAAAAATCCTCAGGTCACAGAAAAAGAAGAGCCACCTGAAGCAGGAGAATATTTTTTGTTAAAAAGAGTATTGCTTAAGGCAGAAAAGGAAGCAAATGAGCAAGCACAAAGGAAGAGTTTATTCAGGATTGTGTGCAAGAGTAAAGAAAAGTGCTATAAAGTTGTGATTGACAGTGAAAGCACTAATAATTTTGTTTCCACAGAGATGGTTGAGAAATTGGGGTTGATTAACATGGTACACCCTACTCCTTACAAAGTTTCGTGGCTATAGAAGGGATATCATATGTTGGTGACAGAACAATGCAAAGTAGAGATACATATCGATACATATAAGGATGTCATATTGTGCGATGTAATGACAATGGACATGTGCCATGTATTGATGGGAAGGCCTTTGAAATTTGACAGAAAAGCCATTCATGATGGAAAAAGGAATACATATACCATAGAGAAGGATTGTAAGAAGCACACATTTCTACCTTTGAAGGATGAAGTAGACAAAGGAGCAGTTGGGCATAATGTTATGTTGGTTAGTGGAAAGGAATTGCTGCATGAAGTGAAGAAGGAGAAAGAAATGCATTTTGCTATTATGGGTAAACCCAAGGTAATTTATACTTAACTAATTTAGACAATCTACTTGTTGAAATTAAAAATATGTCAGCCGATTATGCTGATATAGTTTTTGATGAATTACCAAGTAAATTTCCACCAATCAGAAGTATTATTCATCACATAGATTTAATACCTGGTGCAAGTTTACCAAACAAAGCAGCATATATAATGACCCCTCGAGAGAATGAAGAAGTTGGAAGATAGGTACAGGAGTTGTTAGATAAAGGAGTAATCAAAGAAAGCCTTAGTCCATGTGCAGTACCAGTCGTGCTTAGTCTAAAGAAAGGAGGTGAGTGGCACATGTTTACTGATTCCAAAGCCATAAACAAGATCACTATTAGGTATATATTTCCATTTCCATGCATAGATGATTTGATGGATTGTTAAAGTGGATCAAAGTATTTTACTAAGATAGATCTGAAGAGTGGATACCATCAAATAAGGATTAGAGGAGGAGATGAATGGAAGACTGCATTTAAGACTAACAGTGGGTTGTATGAGTGGTTAGTGATACCTTTTGGGCTCACTAATCCACCAAGAATGTTTATGAGATTAATGAACAATGTCTTGAAAGAGAATCGAGGTAAATTTGTAACAGTCTATCTTGATGACATTATGATTTTCAGTCAGAATAAGGAAGAGAATTTGGATCATGTCAAATTGGTGTTAAATACTTTGCAAAAGGAGAAACTGCTTATAAGTTTGAAGAAGTGTAGTTTTATGAAGAAGGATCTCATATACTTGGGATTTATAGTCTTAGAAGAAGGCTTGAAGAGGGACCCAGAAAAGATCGAGGTAATACTGTATTGGCCAACTCTGAGAATTGTATTTGAGGTAAGGAGTTTTCATGGTCTTGCAAGTTTTTACATAAAGGTAATCAAAAATTTTAGTCAAATATGTGCACCAATAATTGAAACAAGAAAGGAGAGAAACCAGTGATTTAAGTCGACAGAAGCAACGGATCAGAATTTCAAGTTGTTGAAAAAGAAGATCACTGAAAGACTTATTTTGGCCTTGCCAAATTTTGATAAAATATTCCAAGTCCAGACTGATGCTAGTGGGATAGCAATTGGAGTTGTTTTGAGTCAAGATGAGAGACCGATACCTTATTTCAGTGAAAATTTAAATGAGGCCAAGAAGAATTATTCATCCTATGATAAGGATTTCTATGCTATTGTGAAGGCTTTGAAGAAATGGAGGCATTATTTGTTGCCCAAAGAATTTGTGTTGTATTCACATAACCATGCACTGTAGTTCATAAATAATCAGCCAAAGCTGAACCAAAAACATGCTAAGTGGGTGGATTTTTTGCAGATTTTTACCTTTGTAATCAAGCACACAAGTGGTAAGTCAACAAAATTTGTTGATGCTTTGAGAAGAGTAGATTTGGTTATGCGGGAATTGAAGATTGACATTTTGGGGTTTGAAGAAATGATTGATATGTATGAGGAAGACATATTTTAAAGAAATATATGCAGCTGTTAAAAATCATGTGATTCATAATAGAAGCCAGTGGTTGGACTACTTGATTCAAGGAGGATTTTTGTTCAAGGATAATAAACTGTGTATACTTAAGTGCTCTGTGAGGGAAAATCTAATTAAAGAAAAACACATTGGAGGACTGTGTGGACACTTTGGACAGGATAAAACATTTTCTCAAGTAAGTGTTTTTTATTATTGGCCAAAAATGCAAACTGATATCAAAAAGTTTGTTGAGAAGTGCAGGATTTGTCAAGATGCCAAAGGAAGAAGCCAAAACATTGTGTTATATCAACCATTGCCAATACCCAATAGACCTTGGGATGTTG
Source organism: Pinus albicaulis (assembly GCA_034641835.2). Lineage (NCBI taxonomy): Eukaryota > Viridiplantae > Streptophyta > Pinopsida > Pinales > Pinaceae > Pinus > Pinus albicaulis. The sequence goes on from MU968480.1 coordinate 30,144,074, forward strand.
TCAGCATGGATTTTTTTTTTTTAGGTTTGCCGAAGACTCAAAGGGGACATGATTCTATCTATGTTTTCGTAGATAGGTTTTATAAAATGGCTCATTTTATTGCTTTTAGGAAAACTAGTGATGCAACTCACGTTGCTATTTTTTTTTTCTTTGAAGTTATAAGATTACATGGACTGCCTGTGAGTATTGTTTCAGACAGGGATACAAAGTTCGTAGGACACTTTTGGAGGATTATATGGAAGAAGCTAGGTACAAACCTCAGTTTCAGTTCAGCCTATCATCCTCAGATGGATGGACAAACTGAAGTGGTGAAGAGGAGCTTGGGAAACATATTGAGTTCCGTTTACAGAAACCCAAAGAAATGGGACTTAGCACTTGCTCAAGATGAATTTGTTTGCAATGATACTCCTAACTAGAGTACCAGGATGAGTTCGTTTCAAATTGTTTTTGGAATGCATCCAAGATGTGTGTATGAACTTAGAGATTTGAGCAAACAAGAGAGAAGGAGTGCAAAGGCTGAAGAATTTGCAGAACATATATAGAAGTTGCAAGAAGATGTCAAGCAGAGCTTACAGAAAAACACCCAAAAGTATAAACAAAGAGTTCATATGAAGAGGATTGAAAGGGAGTTTCAAGTAGATGATTTATTCATGGTTTATTTGAGGAAATAAAGGTTTCCAGTCGGGACTTATAAAAAATGGAAAATAAAAAAGATATGACCATGTATAATTTTGAGGAAGTTTTCCTCAAATGCATATCAGATTGAGTTACCAGCAGGAATTGAGATATCACCCATATTTAATATTGTATATTTGTACTCATACAAATGAATAAAGAAAGAATTACAAGAATAATCTAGAGAAGAGGAGGATCATACTTTGAATTGGAAGGAACATATGCCAAAGACAACAAAGAAATAAGTGGAAGCCATTCTGTAGAAAAGAGCAACAAAGAAGACCAGAGGACAAACCTATTATCAGTATCTATTCAAATGGAAAGGAAACCCATTGTAATATGCCAGTTGGATGACAGCAGCAGAGTTACAGAAGTTTAATATAGATCCCGAAACATTGATGGATCAATATTTTCTTCCCCAAGAGTCTGATGCAGGAGCATCTAGAATTTAGCCAGCAATGTGATTGTGTGTTCACATGTTGTGGCTAACAAGAGGTGTAAAAATTGATTATTAATATTTTGTTACGTTTTAATTGAGAGGAGTTACTTTGTTTTTTATTTCTTAACTTAAATAGGAATAAAATAGCAAATTGGTTTCCCTGCAAGGAGATTAAGCCAAATAGAGTAGATCATGAAGATACGATAGAATTTTTTGTTAGAGTGGTTCAAACAGAAAGCTAATAAAATACAAAGAGAATTGCTTTTAGGTATATATACATAAGCATCAACATGTAGAATAGATATATAGAATAAGTGTGAGAGAAGTGTGCGAGAGGTTTGACAAAGGAGCAGACAAAGAGAGAAGTCAATGTAAAATCCAACCATAAAAAGGGCTCGGCTCTATGTATTTTCATTATTGTTTAATTCCAAGTATATTTATATTTAAATTCCATTTTCTATGTTAAACTATCATTCTTTTATTTCTCTATTGAGTCTAGATTCTCATCGCGCACAGTGAGACTTTTCATTCAATAAGTTTAGGTGAAGTTAGAATCAAATTCGTGTAGCTGCAATACCAACATTCATAATTGTTTTGGCCTGATAGCACAGTGCATCCCAAGAAGGGCGATTGGTGTTGGGAACAGCCGAGACACAGTGGGACAATTAGATCTGGCTAGGTCGATGGTGGAGGTTAAATTGCAATCAGTGAGAATTCACACATCGCAGATTTTTGTGTTTAGTGTTAAGATGTCACAACGTTATGTTATTTCATTTGTGATGCGAGGCACATCTCATATCGCACGATAAGTTATTTAGTTTCGATGTGGTAAAAAGGTATAATTTGTGGAGATCACGATGCGGTGTGATTCGATCACAGATCACATAGGATAAGTGTATTATATTGCTAAAGTTTAAAATTTGTGATGTTTGGGTTGCGAAGTCGGAAAAATCGCAATATGGCAAGAATTATAAAGTTGTGAAGTTTGCGGGGAAGGTAATTTGATAAACCTGTGAATTTGTGAGCTGCTTCTGATTGGTAAAGAATTTCTGTGGGCCCATAACCCAAGTTATACGTGTATTCTGAAATTTTGCATCTTGACTGCATCAAGATGTCACAGGTTTTTGAGATGAAAGACCTTGGTGAGCTACACTCGTGTTTGGGTCTTGAAGTCTAGAGATACTTAGGCTAGAATTTTCTGTCACAGGGTAAGTATGTAAGGAGTTTACTAAAAAAATTTAGTATGGATCAGTGCAAAGCTGCAGCAGTCCCTTTACAGCAGAATACCAAACTCCAGAATGATTATGGTTCTAAGGAGGTAGATGTAACATTGTATAGACAACTAGTTGGGATTCTACTTTACTTGACTACAACTAGACCAAAGTTTCCTTATGCAATCAATGTATTGAGCCAATTCATTTCAATGCCTCTTGAGAGTCACTTGGTTGTAGCGAAATGTGTCTTTAGGTATCTTCAAGAAACCTTAGAATTTGGTATTATATATAATGATTCATTTGATTTTAGATTGATAGGTTTTTGAGACTTTGATTGGGCCAGAAATATATATGAAAGATTATCCATAACAGGTTATGCATTCAGCATTAGGTCTGGGGTCATTGCATGAAGCATCAAGAAGTAGAACAATGTATCCTTGTCTTCAATAGAAGCTGAGTATCAAGCCATGTGTGCATCAACATTTGAGGCAATTTGGTTGAGGAGACTTCTCCAGGATGCAATAGAAGAACAAAAATATGCAACAGTTATCAGATGTGATAACTAGAGCTCCATCAAACTTGCAAATAATCTAGTGTTTCATAAAAATACAAGGAATATTGATACACAGTTTCATTTTGTTAGGGAGAAAGTTAAGTCAAAGGAAATTCATATTGAATATTTCAAAACTTGTGATAATGTTGTTGACATTTTTACTAAACCTCTTGGAAGAGTTGATTTTGTGTCATTTGGGGAGATGTTAGAAGTTTTAATGAACCCTTTATCCATTAACGGGGAGTGTTGAAGACAATGGAGAATGTCATTTAGGAGATAGTAGGTTCACCAAAACCTTAGACTAGGAATTAGTTCCTACTATTTAGGTAAGTTGTTCTAACTTCCCTATATGCATGAAAAATGTATATTCATGGTTGTAATGTGATTGATGTAGAGAATTCTACAAAGGCAATCTCTCCACGTGGAGTCTCTCATCTGAGAGTTGCCCAGTTTCATTTAATAGAGTCAACTCTTATAATTTTTATCATCATTCTCTCTCCCTATCTTGCCATTTCAGTGCCACATCTGCATCCAAGGTGGCTCCATACTCTTTGATGGTCAACTATTGAAAATGTAATATTAGAAATATTGTGGATCATTCATCATAGCTCAACTCTTTTGTTCTCTCCATTGTCGTTGCAGTAAATATATGACTTTTGGTTTGTTACGCCAGAGGAGTGTAAGGAAGATCCAATTCTATGATTTTTGACCTATCCACTTGTTAATGTTCAAGTTATTTACATGGAGATCAATAAACATGATGCGAGGTAACATAGTTTGCTGCACTGGCTTCTACAAGTATCTCATGCACTCAAAGAAGTGATACTGCAACCAAAGGATGGACATGAAAAGCCCATGTATTTTGTCGAAATGTGGGGCTACCTGAAGAAATTTCACGAACCTGAAGAAATTTCACGAACAAGGAAACATCGTTAGAGGAAATATATGAGATTATTTTTCATTTTCAATATTACATTCTCATGTAGCGATGCTGGTGCTAGTTTTCATTAAGGACTGTTGGCTTGAGGGGTCCTGACCCAAGTTCAAAGGCTAAGGTTTGCCAACAAACCCCTATACTACTGGCCCTTTCTGCAGTGACCTACTTGGCAGGCCAAAGTCTCACCCGAAGTAGTATGGGGGGGTGTTGGAACCAAGTTTCCACACCCTAGGAGAGAGTAGATAATTCAAGGAAGCTCTGGGTTGCAACTTATTAGGTTGCATAGAATGAGTCTATTCGCAACTCTTCTAATAGTGTAATTAGTATATAACCATAACAAAGCTATCCGATCTAATCAGTACTTTGCATCCATGTGCATATTACCAAATATCATCACCAAGAAATATAATTGTAGCCAATATCAGATCACAGACATACTCATGACAATTCCAAAACATAGATACATTCGCAACTTAAATAAATATCACAGATGCGCTTCGGTAGTAAATACAACCATTTCAGATAACTTGCAGATACTTCAACTATAATTAGCATTCATTAATATAAATATCCACTTACAACCCAAACACAGCCCGTGCACAGATCCTAGCAGGGTCCACACATAGCAGGACTGAGGATCTCCATGCACACAGCCAGTAGGAGTCCTTACCCAAAAACAACCCAAACAGATCTCAAAAATTCACACATAGCATCAATTCTAATTCATCCTTACCTTTAGATTCAAACTATTCATCTATTTATATCGACATAGCCCTTGCTATCCTATGGTCCACAAACCGTGGTTTGCAGACTCTGGGTCTATCCTTTGACCCCTTCTACAAATCATTGGGGCTTTGACCCACCCCAAAGCCCCATCGCTAGGATAATTCGTACCAAAATTTATTAAAAACACAACTTAAAATACACATCAAAATGCATCTTAGGGGACCTTGTTCCAACAAGCCCCTAACAAAATCTTGTGACTCATCCCGATTCATAGCTTGGGTGGAATCTTCATTCGTTCTTTGAGCTGATCCATGGTGGTAATAAGTGGTGTCAGCGCTTGAAGGCTCTGCGCAGTGGTCATATGCGTGATTTCCACCAGTTTATGAGATGGTGGTCCTTCTGATGTAGCAGTGACCCTCTCAAGAGCTTGGTTCAACTGTTGGACCACCCCATCTATGTCCTGTGAGAGCTTAAGGGCATCCTCCGACCAAGGCAGCAAATGGTCGTTGAGGATTTGATTTTTTCGTTGGAGTGCAACAATGTTACTATGAAGCGCATGGCTGGTTTGGAGTCGTGAAAAGCACTGAGCTAGAACAAGTGTATACATCGTAGCTTCCAACTGCTCAAAGTCCTACTCCTTCTGGGTCAATTCCTAATCGATCTCACGGAGGAGAGGATCATGCTACACCTGGGACCAAATTTCCATAGCATTTTCAAGCAGAGTGACACCCTGAATGATTTGCACAGATATAGTAGTAGTGTCCTCTGTAATTAGTGTAGCTCGCTGGGTACGTTCCTTCGAGGGGGTCCTAGGCTGGAGCTTGCCCTGCAGAAATGCAATCTGGAGCTCGAATTTGGTCCTGGCAGTGGATACCTCAGCTCTGGATGCCTTTAGAGCAGCTATCAGACCTTCAATCTTGGCCTAGGGCTCATCAAACACGAAAATTACCCCAAGCATGTCTTCGCATAGTCGATTGATTAGTTGTTCCAAGGTAGCTTGCTACACGACGAGGGCAACATGCACAGTCTGGATTCGGCAGCTTTGGCAACATGGGTCGCAATAGCCTGTTCAGTCGCACTGAGGTGTTGCTGTGTGTGGAGTTCTTAGTGCTATACTTCACTGGTGAGGGTGGTAAGTAGCTCAGGCAGCTACTCATTGGGTAGCAGACTTACATCAAAGGTGACTGGACCTCCCTAGAACTGGTAGCATAGGTCGATGAGTTCCATTGTAAGGGCAGCACCTGGGATCTAGCAAGGTCAGCTATCCACAGTGGATGGTAAGGTAGTATCGGGGCCCTGATGGCCCAGCTTCCCTACATGACCCTTGCTTGCTTGATTATGCCTCGCTTGCTCGATACTCACTAGATTCTGCCTCGCTTGATCAAAGTTCGCTTGAAGGTTGTCTTCTTTGAGACGAAAGGCTCAGAGTTCTATTTGCAAATCCTCCAATGCAACCTTATTCCACTCTTCCCAAGTAAGCCATTGATCAGTAGCCACCGTGGTGACAGGATCAACAATTTTGTCTAGGTCATCTTATGTTAAGGTACTGTCCACATTGGTACTAGCCTTATTGGCTTTGTGCTTCTTGTGAGGTCCTTGGGATGATTCGCAAGCCCTGGGGACTGACGTACCTGCCATTTCTTCATCATTGAATGTTTCGTCCGGTTGGGAGTCTGATTCAGGTGGCATGGTAGTACTGATGGGAGTCACCTGTGGCAGAATCTCTGGCACCATTGTTGAGCTGAGCAGAATGGTGGGATTGGGTACTACAGGGGTACCAAACATACCTGCTGCACCTAAGGCAGTAGGTGGTACAGCGACCTTCCACTCTGTCGGCCAAGCATCAATAACTCATTAAATTTCATCCTCGATCGTCATGTATGGAAAATTATGCCAAGTACGTGCCAGTCACAGAGGTTTGAAAACCACGCTCCTTCACACATGTCGTTCTCTAGGGGAGGAAAGACCATGTCTTCTGGGGGTTCCCAGGCAAATAACACAATCAACAGGAGCAGCCACGAATAGTAGAATTATTTTCCATGCTCCTGAGCCTTTAGCACATTGTCGAGGAATTCTTCTACTAGGTACTGGGACTAGTTAAAATAGACACCCTTATCACACCGGCCCACAACCTGAACGACATGAGGAGGGGTGGTTGATACCTGACATTTCCACATCATCTTGCAAGCAAGGATCTGAGTACCCAGATGGGTGCCAGGGTCCGTAATTGTATCAATCAGGCAACCCCGCTTGTTCAGTTAGCGAGGTGATGTTCAAATTTCTTGCATATGCCATCCCGCGGGCTAGGCCCATGCATAGGGAGGCCAATAATGCAGTGAATGAGAGAAATATCTATTGGTATGTGGTCTTGGAGCCATAAAAAACCATCATGAACCAGTGCCATCAATTGGAAAACAACCATGCTAGTGATATTGTAGTGGCCGAAGTGAGGAAGGCACAGTAAATTCAAGATTTTGGCACCAGCTAGTCCCTTAGCACAATCCATTGGCTCTACCTTGGGTACACCATCCTCGATGACATTTTATAAGTATAGGTATGGAGCTAGAATAGGAAAATAATCCAGGTTACCCAAGTCATGATTGTAAAACGCGATGTGGGGGAGGTGGCCAACCATATCCCCCAGCTGAGGCACACCCTAAAGGACCAACAGTGTCCGAAAATAGGAATGAACAATGTCCACATTGGGAATACATAACACTGATCTATGTGGCCAAACATATGGTGGTAACCAAGTCAGCGGGGTCGCTTGTGTACCTTCTGCTATGAGGGCCATAGGGTTCAGAGGGGTAACCGATGATTTCTTCTTAGGTACTTTTCTAGGAGACTGCCAAGTCCGGAGGGAATTGCAAGTTTTTCCGCCCACCCATCGCACCTGCTTAACCTTCCCTTTGCATTTCTGCATGGCTGAGGTGGAATCGACTTATTCTGCTATGGGGGTTACTTCATGGACTTCATCAGATTCCCCTACTTCAGAGGTCATCTCAAGCGGGGGGCCAACAGTGTTAGTACCAGGCATCCTAGCTTGGAAGACAAATTCAGCAGAGCTACCATCAGATGGTGCAGTTTCAGAAGTCATGTGTACAACCAGAAGAAGAGAGATATTAGAGCATTCAAAGGCTGATAAGCTAAAAAAAGGCATGAACCCTGCGGTCTTAAGAGTCACTATTTTATAACGATCCTGAGGGGAATCTAGCTCATAGTCCCTTAATTTCCCTTCATTATTATGGGAACAATAATCAATCCTCATAAGTTTCCATATTAAATTCCTGTAACTCGCTCCCCTAAATGGGAGGCATGGTTTCTCGAGGGTCTGTCTCATTTAAACAACTAATTTTTCCCACTGCGCATCCTCCCAGCACAGAGAGCACCTTCCCTATGCATCAGCCCTATATATCCATTCCCATGCACCGACCCAACGCCTACCATCTGTGTCACAACTACTCTGGCCATATAGTCATTTGATGTGGTACGGCTTCAGTCGGCTGCCATTGACATAGCCTGGTACCATATCACCACGCAGTGTGGCTAACTGGACAACCCCTCCATTAGTGATTTCCTTTACCATATAGGGGCCTAGCTAGTGTTGATGAAACTTCCCTGGATGCTTCGGAAACTGGCTATCATAGAGCAAGACCAATTCATCCTCCAAAAAGCCCTTTTTCCAAATATTCCTTTCATGCCATGCTTTTTCTCGAGCCTTCTGAACTTGTTGATGAAAGTTAGCAATGAATCAATCTTCTTCCAAGGTGACTAGCTACGCTAAGTATTCTTCCATAATATCGAGCTCTGCCATGTTCGTAAAGGTTGCAATGCGCAAGTTAGGAACAATATACTCCATGGGCATAATGGCCTCCTTTACATAAACCATCTGAAACGGTGTTTTCCTAGTCAATTTCTTGTATGTGGTTTGATAGGCCCAGAGAACCAACGAGATGTGCATGTCCCAGTCACTGTGATCGACACTACATACCTTGTTCAATGCCTACTCCACGATCTTATTAAAAGCTTCTATACCTCCATTTTCCTGTGGATGAAACAGGGTGTGTTTCACAAGGTGGATCTGAAATTCTTCAGTCAAGGCCTGTATTGTTTCATTAACAAAATGTGTACCTCTATCGCTCATTAAGATCTTTGGACAACCAAACCTGGTCAGAATCTTCTCAAAAAAGAAGTGCGTAGTGGTATCTGCAGTGTAATCCTTCACATCTTGTGCTTCATCCCATTTAGTTACATAATCAGTCATAGTGATGATGTAGCGCACACCTGTCTTCTTTCCTGGCAGGTTTATGGGCCCAATGAAGTCAATAGCCCATTTTTCAAACGCTTGCAGGGCCATTTGCGGTTGTAGGGGAATTTCATCTCTATGCGATGGCCTTCCTATCCTTTGGCACATATTGTAGGATTTTCAATAGTTGTGAGAGTCACCATGCAATGTGGGCCACCATAGCCCAGCTCTCAAGATCTTTTGCGCTGTTGATTTTCTACGTAGTGACCTCCTGCTATGCTCTCATGGGCTTTTGCTAAGATGGTGTGCCTTTCATGCTCCAACACGTATCTTCATAGCAGTTCATTAGCTCCCAGCTTATACAGATGGCCTGCTATGATGGTAAAATCTGCAACTTGAGTTACCAAATTCTTCTTCTATTGTACTGTATATTCCACAGGCACCATCCCCATAATAAAGAAGTGAATGACGTCGATGAAGTGCGTATCAACCACCTTAATCATGAACAACTACGCATCAAGCAATCCTTCTTCTAGGTTAGTTGGTTCCTCACCACTCTTGATCTGGGATAATTGGTATGGCCCAACATTCAACTTCCCCGGCTTTACGATGATCTCAAAGTCATATTCTTGGAACAACAGTAGCCATCAACAAGTTTTCTCACCCAACACAGGCTTATTCACTAGGTACTTTAAAACCGAGTGATCAGTAAATATCTTGAAGTGCCCTCCTAAAAGATAATGCCTATATTTTTGCAAGGCGTATACCTTGGCCAACCCCTCTCACTCAGTAGTGGAGTAGTTGCGCTTCGCACTAGAAAGTTTCCTACTAGCAAATGCAACCGGATGGTCAATGATTCTGTCTCCAGGTTGCGAAGGAAAACTCCCAGGGTGATCCCTAATGCATCTACGTGAACATGAAAAACCTTTGCCCAGTCATGAAATATGAGGAGAGGCACAGAGACCATCTTTTCCTTGAGTGGCTCGAAGCTCTTCTGACACTCTTCGTCCCAAAAAAACGAGGCATCCTTATTTAGTAATTTTTCCATAGGTGTTGTGATCAGCGGGTACCCTTGAATGAACTTCCTGTAGTAGCCTATATGTCTGAGGACAGAGCGCATCTGTTTCTCAATTGTAGGTACTACCAGTTTGATAATAACTGCTATCTTGGCGGGGTCAACCATCAATCCTTGTCGACAAACTATGTGACCTACAAAGATCTCGAAGGTACATAAAATATGCACTTCTTAATATTTAGGGAAATTTGGTGCTTCGGATAGGTGTCCAGCATCATGCACAAGTTTGAGACATTCTTCTTTACCAACCCAAATATGGTCGAGTCATCAAAATATACCTCCAAAAACTTATGGATGAACTCCTTGAATACTGCAACCACTACTCGCGAAAAGATGGCAGGGGCATTCTTGAGCCCAAATGGCATGACATTGTACTAGAAAGATCCCCATTCAACGGTGAATTTAGTTTTGCTACGATCTTCAGGTGTGATCCTGATCTGATGGTAGCCGGAGAATCCATCCGTGAACGAGTACGCTTCCTGCCCTCCCATGCCATCAAGTATTTCATTTGATAATTACATAGGAAAGGGATCATGCACACAAGCATCATTCAATTTTCACAAGTCAACATAGATCCATATTTCTCCCTTATTCTTTTTCTCTTGAACCACCATAGGAATTAGCCAATCTGACTGTTCGACTAGTTTGATGATACCTGCGGCTATTATTTTTTCAAGTTCTTCCCTAACTTTCTTCTTATACTTGGGTTTCAATCGATAAGGGCGTTGCTTCACAAGGCACACATCTATTTTTAAAGTGATGCACATGACCCCTAAGTCCCCCATAATCCCTTTGAGTTTCGAGAATTTCATTGGAAATAGGTCCTGGTATTCGGTCAGGAGTTCCGCGACTCTTCCAACAATATCATCATCCCAGTAGTCCCCTATCTTAGCGAGCTTAGGTTGCTCCTCCATCCCAATGTTGACTTATCGCAGCTTTAGAGGCTTAGTGACATCGACGGTCTATAGCGGGGGTCTAACAACTACGCGCTTTCCCTCTGACTCCGGGATAGAGCGATTTTGTGGCTCTTCATCACATTCCTCCATTGACAGATTGCGGTAGTTGATAATATCTTTCATCTATGTCTCCCACGTTGGTGCCCCATGTGCCACACAAGGGCGTGATTCATCAAATACTAGGCCATCTATATCCTACAGAGCTTCATCGATTGCCTCTATTCCACCTATCAAACTGAATGTCCCTACAAACTCTTCCTTCAGGGTTTCACAGTGGCGGGTGCATTGGTGTAGTTCTACGTCTAAATACCATGCGGTGGGGATTGGCCCCAAGGCATGAATCAATAGGTGGAGCAATTTTTCTATAGTTTTTTAGCACCATTCCTCCTTCCATGCGGCCAAGTGCTCGCTCAGGTCCCCTGGGCCAAGGAAATTCTTTACGTGCAGGTGAACCGGAGGTTCAAACCGTAGGACCATCATCTCACGACACTCTTCCAAATCCTGGAACGTCCCCTTATGCGTGTCCCACTAACTCGTGGAGGTTGCATGCATGGCTAGATTAAGGGCCAACATCCTTCGCTCCCTTGGGACTTTAGCTTCAATTTTTTGCAAAAATTCCCTAATGCTACCAGAACCATCATAGTACGGTAGTTCTCTTACCTCTGAGAAGATACACCAGAATTCCTTTTTGATTCTAAGACATCGCAGCACAGATACATCATGTAATTGATTCTGCCAATTTTTATCTCCCCGTCAGAGTTATAGAAGCATTCGGTGTCCTTATCCAAGCAAATCACACCATCAGCCATAGGATTGATCCAAACTTCATCCCAAGCGGTTAATTTTGTAGATGTGATCCACATCCTCTTCTTCCCACACCAGTTCTGTATACCACTCCCCTTCCGCAGGGTCTAGTGGGACTATCACCCTCGTACCTTAATTCCCAAACACCATGCTCCTTTTCTTTAGATTGATAATGCCTCCCATGTCTATTGCCCAATATAGTCCTAGGAGCGCAGGATAGGGGTCTGTATCTTCCACAATCTGAATTACCTCAAATTCAACGCATATTTTAAATCCTGTGATATCGACAATAATCTTTGACAACCTCCCTAGTGGTATAGTATTCTATTGGTTAGCCATGTGCAGTTGTATAGTAGACCATTCCAGCTTAGGCTCTCCCATCCACTACCAGGTTTTCTTGGGCATTACGTTCGCATCTGACCCCAGGTCAAAGATAACCTGATCCATTTCATAATCACCATTCTGTGCTGTTAGCCGCATTTCCCGACCAGTGTGCTTCTTATGATTTTAAAGTTTGTGCACATCCTTAACTTCCATGGGAGGGTTAGTTCTCTCTACACATCTATCTATTAGTGCTTGCAAATTTTCTATTGCCTTCTGGTTGCGTAGCAACTTCATACATGCCTGTAGAAATGGTTTAACTTCATTGTCTATTCTTAGGTTTGTTGGAGCTTTTGAAGTAGATGCCTCGTCCTTAGTAAATTCTTTGCGAGCCGCAATGAAGGTTTCCTTTTCCTTCTGCAAGTCCAAGCTTTCCCTTTTGACAGCTTCTTTCTAGATAAGAGGTTCAGTTGTGGCTTTCTCCTCAACTCCTCCAATATCCATGCCGTTGCGCATCATGACATTAATACTTGGTCCTTCATCACGCAGTTCCGCCTTAACCCTCTAAACATTTTGCGTAGGTGTCTATTTTTTTTCCTGCATTTTGGCTATTAATACTAAACAGTCTTCAATCACATGGTCCAGTTGTCGAAAATATCAGCAAGATTGTCTCGCAAGGTTCGGATAGTCCCTTCCAAAGTGCCCTATTTCTCCACAATTATAATAGATCAGTTTTCCTCTTCCCCAACCTGCGCCTCCACCCCTTCCCCCTCCCCTACCCCTGGATGGGGAGCCTCCTTTGCTTGAGGGAGATAGTGATGAAGAAGGGTCATCTTGTACCCTGTATAGGTTTCCTTGAACTATCATCAAGTCATAGGTCCGAAAGTTATGCTCGTCATGCCCCACAGAGGAGCAGAATCGACACCATTGTTGCTTCAATTTTGGAACATAAGCACCAAGACAGAGATAGTGGTTAGTATCATGTATCCCGGAAACATGACAATCAACACACCATAACGTTGGGCCACTTGGCCCCACAGCCTCCTTAGGGTGCAATGGGCTAGGTCCCCCAGCCTACCTGTAATCTATCAGCAGAGGACACTGATACTTGGTATGACCAGGCACCCTACATCTTATGCACCATATGTCTGGGCTAACCTCTTTCCCTCTTTCTTTTCATAGATTCTGTATTTCAAGTTGCATTTACTCTAGTTGTCCCTGCATCTGCTGCACCCCTAACTGGGCATCGTCTCTTGGTGTGGCCTCTAGTTTCATAGAAATCTCCAAGGCTTTCTCTTATGTCTCAATTACCTGCTGACTCATAGGTCTGTGCAGGTGAGGTAGCAACATGGTGATAAACCATTCATTTTTATGTCTATCATCATACAGGAATCCTCCATCTCTAATAACCTTCTTTAACCACTGATCAGCTTCCCATACAGACTTAGTGGGTCCTTGTCTAAAGTCTTCTAGGTCAGTTACCAGCTATGAGTGGGACTTAGGCTTTCGGAACTTTTGTTTTAAATTTTTCTTAGTCTCCTAAATAGATGGATTTTCATATTGTCCTACGTATCCCATATACTAGTCAAAGGCCCTTCCTTAAAAGGCGAGGGATAATAGCGCTCTCTTTACAACATCGGTAGCCACATTTAGCGCAGTCCATACTAATTCAACTACAAACAAAAATAGGTCCATATCTTCATCTCCTATACCCTTGAAGGTGGTTAGCTTCATGTATGTGGCCATATCTTCTTCTGGTGGTGGCAAAGGTGTGGGTGAGTTCTTACCCTTATGTTGACTTGAAGGCGGTGTAGCCAGAGGACTATTTCTTTTGTGTGCAATCGATTCTCTTAATGGACTATAGATGAATCTATCTCCTTCTTGGTTAGTTCAATAGTACTTACCACTTCATGTTGTACTCTCACTCAAATCAGGGATCATTCACTCGGTGTGGCCGCACAGAACGCCCTTTTCATACAGTAATATTTTGATTAACAACGGTAATGTTTTCAAGAACTTACCTCGTAAAATTTTGAAGAACCTCCACTCTGCTTCAGAATAGGATACAAACTGATCAACAACGAATTCTGTCACGAATCCTCCCAGCATGCTATCCACCCAGTGATCTACTATACGGGCGATCATATTGTCATTCATTTCCAGCTGTTGAATCAATTCTTGTGTCCACTGTGTAACCTGATCATCCTTCCAACACGTCCAGAATTCTACGAGCCTTGCTAACCACTCCTGAAGCTCATGCGCAAAGGTTACAAATAAAATTTCATAGAATTCGGTGAAGATGTGCTTTTTCTTCCACTTCTCTGTCGTCAACTTTGTGTTGCAATTATCCTTTACAAAAAACTCTTGAATCTGTCTTCCAAACCAATCTTCAATTTCCACTCTCTTAGGTCTCCAATGACCTCGTTGCATTACTCAATCTCTCTCTCAAAATGCTCCTGGTCCTGGCAACGAAACCATTTTTTGGCTTGAGGGGTCTTGACCGAGGTTCGGAGGCTAAGGTTTGCCAAAAAAAACCCCTATAATACTAGCCCTTTCATCAGTGACCTACTTGCGCAGGCCAAAGTCTCACCCGAAGTAGTATGGGAAGGTGATGGAACCAGGTTTCTGCACCATGGGAGAGAGTAGATAATTCAAGGCAGATTTGGGTTGCAGCTTATTAGGTTGCACAGAATGAGTCTATTCCCAGCTCTTCTAATAATGTAATCAGTATATAACCATAACAAAGCTATCATATCTAATCAATACATTGCATCCACGTGCGTATTACCAAATATCATCACCGAGCAACATAATCACAGCCAATATCAGATCACAGGCATGCTCATGCCAATTCCAAAATATAGATACCTTTGAAACTTAAGTAAATATCACAGATGCGATTAAGCAATAAATACAACCATTTTAGATAACTCGCATATACTTCAACTATGCTTAGCATTCATTAATATCAAGATCCACTTACAACCCAAACACAGCCCGCGCATAGATCCTAGCAGGGTCCGCACACAGCAGGACTGAGGATCTCCGTGCACATAGCCAGCAGGAGTCCTTACCCAAAAACAACCCAAACAGATATCAACGATTCGTAAATAGCATCAATTATGATTCATCCTTACCTTTAGACTCAAACTATTCATCTATTTATATCGACATAGCCCTTGCTATCCTATGGTCCGCAAACCATGGTTTCCGAACTCTAGGTCTACCCTTTGACCCCTTTTACAAATCATTGGGGCTTTGACCCACCCCAAAGCCCCGTCGCTGGGCTAATTGGTACCAAAATATATTAAAAACGCAGCTTAAAATATACATCAAAATGCATCTTAGGGGACATTGTTCCAACAAGGACACATGATTTTTACCTAATTATTAATTGTGTATGCTCAAAAAGAATATTTTCAAAGAGCCAATGGATGGAATTTCATGTGCAAGTTTTTTATTTGAATGGATGAAATATTGTGAGCTATTTTTCATTTATTCACCTTTAATCCAATGTTCACGTGAGATTATAGTGCGGAACTTATTTATTGATACCTTGATAAAATAAATAATTTTCCAGTTCGATTATTGAAATTTTCCAGTTCGATTATTGAAATTCTAGATGGTTATTCCATTTAATACTATGATTATTAAGTTCACTTTTATTACATTACAATTCTTAAAGGAAAAAGTGATGATTATATCAGTTTTAGATTGAGATTCATTTTATATTCAGATTTATTACATGTTTAGAGGGATTAATTCTAAAATTAAGAAATATTTCATATAATAATTTTGCATTTCAAAATGGATTTTCTTAGTTAATATTATTTTTCTTGTGGGAATATTTTAGGGTACATAAGGTGGGGTATATGGAACTAAAGTGAAAATGTTTATTTGCGTATAATATACCCTAAGGTATCTTGCAGAGTAACCAATTTAAAAAGTGATCGATGGCCTCAAACCCTGTGAGAAACTACAAAAATTACAATAGTCAGAGTTGGTCTAGGTATTACACGTAATAGAGTAGATATGTGAAGGTATGCTACAATAAAAAAGGTTAAAAAGTAACATGACCAAAATAATACAATACCATTCTAAGCTCGCAATTTCTAACAGAAATACCCATCGATTGTTTTCCCATCACTGACTAGTACGTGTTACATGGAGACTACATAATGTCAATACATGAAAAGTATACACTTCAATGTATTAGCAAACTAAAAGCAGAAAGAGAATGTATTGAACTACAATAACTAAAACCACCAAAAATATAGGTGCTAAATATTCGAACCTGATTATGATTAGGAAACTGAATAATTGATGCACAAAAAACGAAAATCCATGAAGATGAATTTCGTGATGGGTGTATGTGAGTGAATATGCTTCTACAGAAATAGTTAGTGTAGTCACAATGTATGACAAAATCATAAATTTCATCGTCTCAATAAACTCTCATGGAAAATATAAAAGTCAACGAAAATGACAAGCGCCTGAGTACTTAAGTGGTGACAGGTCCAGGTATATAAAACATGGCTTACATAGAAGTGTCAGGTATTGTGTGTCTCGAAAATTATCAAGTATAGTTGGGGAGGATGATATTCCGATCAAAATCTGGAAATGTGGATGGTTTGGTTTAAGCCTCCAGACGTAATATTTCATAGTTAAATTGAACATTTTCTTACCTAGAAAATTTTCTCTTAAACTATGGCATTGCTATTAAGATTTCTCACTATTCACAGTCAAGAATGTAATGGAAGAATGATGTATTGTTATTAATGTTAATATAACAAAAAAAAATTTCTTTCTGAAAAAATAAAATAAAAAAATAAAAAAATAAAAAAAATAAAAATAAAAATAAAAATTGCATAATCAATCTGATCAGAAATGTTATTAGTAGCATATTAGGTACAAACATTAATGGTCATGGAACTTATTTTTTTCTCATCCTCCTTTGTGTCCACATACTAAAAAAATTTCTCTTTTGTGTCCACATATTCAAAAAAACTCCTAGTAACAAGATCAAGCCCACCTTCATTTGCGCTAGTATGTAGAGAAAAATAAGTAATATAATAACACTTTCACAGTTATATTTTTTTTTATATCAGCAAACCAAAAAAAAATGATTTTCTAACATCTTTTTTTATTCTTGTAATGTCTCATTTCTTTAGGGTTTGGATTTTTTTTTTCCACAATAAACAATGCATAAAACCCAAATACGTGAGTTTATGGAATTTGACAATGGAATTGGATGAGACATATACAATTGATATTTCTTTTGAATATTAGGTATAAGTGTGTTATACCAAAAAATGACCACTTAGGAATTTCTAACTAAGCAGATTGAAATACACAATATAAGACTAATTTTACCATAGTAAAATTACTTTCACTAAATGAAATAATTTGATAAGCCATATTTTATTAAATTATTTCTAGTTAAAACAAGAAATCCATGAATAATTAAATAAATAATTATTTATTTGATTTTCTTCTAGGAATAATTAATTAAATCATTATTTATTTAATATTCATTATCACATGTTACCCAATCATGAGAATGTTTAGTCAATTTAGTGTCCTAAATTGCTTGCATAAATTATCAACTAGGGTTATATAATGATGAAGTGTGGGTGTACTATATGTACTTAGCTAACATTTTTCTTACTTCGTTGTTTGTATTTTATGTTTTTTTTTTGGGTTTTCTATTCCTTGATGTCTAAGAATGTTAATCTAAAACTATGGAAATAATTATATGAATCTAATAAACTTTTAAGAAGGAAGAAAATGAAGTGTTCCTAAATTAATCTAATTTTCATAAAAATAGACCAAAAATTGTTGATTAGTTAAAAACCTAATTTGAAAAACAAAGTATCTAAATGACCTTATTGTTAGTCCTATTCCATGGATTTAAATATTAGAGCTAAGAATGAAATTGCAGTGATTGAAAGTAAAGACATAAAATGAAATAAACAAATGTACTTCTAGTTACTCTAGCATTCAATTATGAAGTATGACCTTCTTGAAATGATGTATTAAGAAAATTTATGTACTTTAGCTTCTAATGTCCTAGAACAGTAAGTAGAGGAAAAACATCTAATGTATTTTTAGTTACTCCAACATTCAATTATGAAGTATGATCTTCTTGAAATGGTGTTTAAGAAACCAATTATGCTTGATGATCTAGAAAATCAAATAAGTCATGCAGAAGGTAACTCGTTAATTTCATTCATTAAACATTCAATCATCCAATTTATGAAGTATGACCAAATCAATCTCCTTGGAATGATCTTTAGGAATATCAATGATGCAACTAAGTGAGGATCTAAAGCAAAATGTGAAAGCATAAACAACTAATGTATATTTGACTTTCTCCAACATTTCAATATGAAGTCCTACCTTCTTGAAGTGTTGTGTAAGAAGTCAATTATGCCTTAGTTTTGAAATTCCTAGAAAGAAAATAACAACGTGTAGAGTAAATTCAATCACTGTATGAATTAGACATTCAACCATTCAATTTAAGATCATCATCATCTTGAAATGGCTTTTTAAAACATCCATTAACACAATTAATTGAAAATTCTATTCTAAGAAAATGAAAACAGTAAGGAAACTAGGCAACTGTGTGTTATTAATTCTTCAATCTTGATTCCATTGGAAAATAGAGTTATCTATCTTCTCGAAATATTTTAGAAGAGAAAGGTTTCGCAGTTGTGATTTATCACTATGATATTAATAAAAAAAATTGAAATGAAGCATAAACCTAATTAGAAAATAGATTTGCTGAAAAACAGAGTAATGAAATTAAGCTAAAAACATAAATGAAAAACCTCCTTCAGATGCAGGGGCCCTCTGCAACTGATGTGGTTGAACTGCTAACTGATTAAGGATTTAATCAAGAAATCATTGGCAACATGAACTTCATGTTATGATAAAGTGAAGTCTGAATACAAAGTATCAACAAAAATCTTGAGTTTAACACTTAATTCCTGAACTGTGTTCTCGGTTCTATGCAACCGATATTTAAAGAAAAATTACATAATTGTTTATGATTTAAACTAGCTATAGGTGGCTACTTTGAATTATAATTGCAATAGGACTGTTGGACTTCTTGATTTGCTATGAATAGAAAATCAATGGTCCTACTGATTTCAGCTAATGTACTTTGACTCCATCTTTAACCATGATCGCCAGCTCACTTTTTTGTCGACCTGGAATGAGTGAATAGAATAGAATCCATATAGGAATGATCCTGGAAACACCCAGGTGGCCCAATTCTTTAGTTGACATCCAGAATCTGCTAAATCATGAGAGTAGCTACAGAATCCACAGTTAGTTGCAAAACAGGCTGAATTCTGTAGCTAAATTGCAAACATACATCCAAATATCAAGAACATGAAAATATAATATCGCAATCATTTTAATGCATCCTTAAGAAAAAACCTAGCATTTATCATTGATTAGGGTCTGTAATATTATGAGAAAGTGAATGAAAGAAGTGAGAAAAACTGTCAAAGACAGGGTAATTTTGAGGTTCAACATACCCCCACTACAAAATCATTGCATGTACTCATGCAATTTGCAAAAAATATGAGTTCTTCTTCCCTACTGCATTTTCTCAGACACCTCTTCTAGCACATCTAATTTCCTTTTTTTGCTCTTCTTTGAAGTGACTTTCATTCTGGGTCTTCTCATAAGAACATTGTACTTGAGGTTAATGACTGCTCTGTTCAACAACTTGTTCTTCCTCTTCAATTTAGTATTTTTCTTATACCACAGTCCTAGATGCATAACAGTATTACCATGAATTTCCTTGTCTAATTTGTTTTGCTCCTTCAAGGTCTCATTCTCCTATTTGATATGTCTATTAAATATCTTTAATTCATAAATATCCTACTTAAGAGAATCAATTAGAGGTTCTTTTGGATTGACGGGAGGTTATAGGTTCATTGAGGCACTTCTCCTCTCTAGTGATTCTACATAATCATATATCTGTTGTTGGACTGGGTCTATACTATGAGATCTTCTGTTGGGGCCTTCTTCAAGATGATAAAGAGGAGATTCTAAGGATTGTGTGCAGGAGAGATGTTAACAAGTGATGGAATTGGGGTTTCCTCATCTATATTTATAAGCTTTGTCTCTTTTGATAATGTCTTCTTCATGGTACCTCAAAGTCTAGAGATCCTTCTTAGTTTTGGAGGACTTTCTTTCCCCTCATTTGTAACCTTACTCTATTTTCTTTTCTTTCCTCTTGTTTTTATTTGTTTCATGATTTTTGTCAGTTCCTCAGAAATTAGCTTTTCATCATTCTTCTGTAATGAGGTTTCAAGTTTGTCTTCAATATTTATATCAATTTTCTTTCTTCTACTTCTCTTGACATTATTTTCCTTGGGTGGTGACTCTGGTGGTTCTTGAAAATGATTCCTAACAAGGAAATCCTCCCAAGTATCTCCTATGCTTCTTAAATGAAACTCAATCAAAATCTTTACCAAACCATGATGATGCATGGTGGTATCTATGAACTGTATTCTCTTTTTCATATTTGAGGCCATCCTTCTTAAATTATTTAGTAGAAAGAAAGGAAGATTGATTTCACCATTTTCTAGGAAATTCATCAGTAAATGGATATGATAGACATACGTGCAACCAAACCTTCCTTCACAAGTTATAATTTTTTGTATAATCAGGAGCATATTCCTCCATTTACTCTTAAGCGCTGAACTTGGGATTCCTTTTCTAAAAACAAAGACATCCATACCTGTTTTTTAAGTATAACCTTCCATGATTCACTGTGGAACTTCTTGTTCTTGAACCACCTTTCATTGTGCCTTGGAAGTTCTGTAGCCTCGACCATGAATGACTCAGTCACTGCAAACTTGATATCTCTAATTTCAACTTCGGTTCCATAAAAATACCAAGCAAAAGATTTTTTAATCTCCTTATGAAAACCATTAAATTTCTCTATGAACTTCAGCCATCCAACTTTCTGTAACAATTCTTTCAGTTGTGGGTATCATTCCATGTACTTTTCTCCAACTGGTTTTGATCCAATAATGAGCCCCATCCTTCTACTATGCAACATTTTTCAACCTTTATAATTACCTTCTGTTTATGGAAATGAATTGGTTGCAGATCTGAGGGATGGTTATGGAGGGTTTGCAGGAATAAATGGATGGTAGGGTCTTGGAGAGACATAGAAAAGTATGTCACGTCATAGATCATGACCGTTAGTCATCAACAAGGGGAGTAATGATGGATCATTATGCAACTTAATATGAAGGATGTGGCTTATATGTAGTATGATGGTGATTGCAATCATCATGTGTCAGAAGTACTGAAGTGGTTGTAGAATCGAATTGGTTGCAGAATGGAATCAGCTGCAGAATACAGTGACCTGGAGAATGTGATCAGCTGTAGAATACAGTCAGTTGCAAAATGTACTCTGTAAAAAGAATGAATTATGGAACATGAATATGAAATGGAATGAATGAATAGAAGTGTAATATGACTTATGGAATGGAATGAGTATGAAAAATGGAATGGTAGTGGAGTGACCTATGGAATGAAACTGTAAAATGATAGTGGAGTGCGATGAAATTGTAGAATGAAATGAATTTGTAGATTATGAAATGCAATGAATGTAGTTTTGTGTCACTACTTATTACAAAAAAGAAAATGGAAAATATAGGATGTCAGAAATCTTTGATTTTCACCATGTATTTTTCATATAAGTATGCCAATCATTGATTGGTTTTCATATATATATATATATATATATATATATATATCATTTTTTATTTTTTCTTTTTATTAATGAAGGAAAAATAAAAGCTAAGTTAGTGAAGAAGAAGGATTCTTCTCTACTAAATTCATATCAATGTTATTTTGGAAAAATTTGACAAGCTCTTCTTTTGAAAGTGGTTTATGATATACTTTCAACCTATAAAAATTCACAAGAAGAGGTACATTTTCTTCATATATTTTCCTTATTCTCACTGCTCCATTATCAAAGACTTTTTCAATCTCATATGGCCCAAGCCAATGAGTCTGAAACTATCCTTGAAAATATTTGAATTTTGAATCAAACAAAAGTGCCCAATCCTCTGCTTGAAAATTCTTCTCCTTGATATACTTATCATGCCATTTATCCCTTTGCTGCTGGACTATATTGGTTCTTTGAACTGCATCTTGCCTCATTTCATCAAGCTCATTGATTTTTCTCCAACCTATGTTTATGTTCTTTTGATAAATGAAGTCTCAATTAGACTGCCATCTTGAAGGTTTGGATCTGAAACTCTATAGGGAACAGGACTTGCTTCCCATAAACAAGTTCATAGGGAGTATTTCTTGTTGTGTTCCTCCATGTATTTATGTAGGCCCATAAGGCCTCAGGAAACCTTTCTTTCCAATCTCTAATGAAAAGAAAATATTCATGGGTTGCTAATGAGTTGTACAAGATAGGTCCAGATCTTATCATTAGGAGATGTGTTCGGGAAGATAAGATGCCTGAGATTCTCAAAGCATGTCATGATGAACCTTGTGGCAGACACTTTGCTAATAAGAGGACAGCTTATAAGGTCCTTCATTTAGGATATTATTGGCCATCCCATTTCAAAGATGCTAAAGAGTATGTCAAAAGATGTCACAGTCGCCAAAGTGTAGGGAAACCTTCTCCTTCAGGTGAGATGCCATTACAGCCTCAGATACATATTGAACCTTTTGAAAAATGGGCTTTGGATTTTGTAGGACCTATTAGTCCTCCATCAAGACAAAAGAAATATATATTATTTTGTACTGATTATGTTACCAAATGGGTAGAGGCAAAGCCATTACTTTTTGCTACTGAAGCATCTGTAGTTAATTTTCTTTTTGAGGATATTTTTACTCATTTTGGTGTCCCAAGGGAAATTTTTACAGATCAAGGAGCTCAATTCACATCAAGGCTAGTGGAACAAATGATGGAGAGGTACAAAATCAGGCACAAAAAATCTACTCCCTATCATCCACAAGAAAATGGTCAAGTGGAATCTACTAATAAGGTCATTGAAGGAATCCTAACAAAGATTGTTAATTTACATAGAAGAGACTGGGTAGATAGGCTTCCTGAAGCCTTGTGGGCCTATAGAACTACATGGAGAAGCACAACGGGACATACTCCTTATGAACTTGTTTATGGAAAGCAAGTTTTGTTTCCCATAGATTTCCAGATTCAAACTTTTAAAATGGAAGTTCAGCTAGGACTTGATTTAACGGAGGCACAAAAGCATAGATTGGAGCAGATTAATGAATTGGATGAGATCAGACAAGATGCAGTTCATAAAACAAGTATATTCCAACAGCAAAGGACTAGATGGCATGATAAGTACATCAAGGAAAATAAGTTCAAAGAAGGTGACTGGGCTCTCTTGTTTGATTCAAAGTTCAAAGATTTTCAAGGTAAATTCCAAACACATTGGCTTGGGCCATATGAAATTGTGAAATTTTTTGACAATGGAGCAATAAAAATTAGGACAATAGATGAAGAAGAGGTCACTTTTCTTGTGAATGGTCATAGATTGAAGCTATATCATAAGCCACTTTCAAGAGAAGAATTTTTCAAGAAGTTCCAGGAAAACAGTGATGTGAAGTTAATGAAGAAGAATCTTTCTTCTTCATCAACTTAATTGAATTTTCTAAAGTCATTTTATTGAAAAATAATAATAATAATAAAGTATAAACATGAAAAATAATCATTGATTAGCATGTTTATACAGAAAAGGTAGAGTGAAAATCAGAATCTTTCTGACACTCTAAGCTTTTCAAATTTGTTTTTCTGCAAGCAGTTATTACAAAATCATAAGTGCGGATCCATTTCACTTATGGTCCATTTCATTCATCCATATTCCATTTCATTCATTCATCCATACTCCATTTCATTCATTCATCCACACTTCATGGTCCACCTCATTTCCATTCTAGATTTTTTTTAAAGTTTGATGTCTTTCTGCAATTGAATAATAAATATCATAAATTGCAGACTATTTCTCATACTTCACTTCATTTCATAAGTTTTGATCAATTCCACTACATTATTCACTTCATTCATATCCCATTATACCATATTTCATCATCCATTTTCACTCATTCCATACAACATTCCACTTATACTCCAAACCATTCCATTTCATGTTTCAAGTTCTCTACAGGTACATTCTGCAATCAAACAGACATTCTGCAGCTAATCAGACTTTCTGCAGCTAGACAGACATTCTGCAGCTACAGATCCTGAAGGCACTGACCAGTAATCATTTGATTTGCAACAAAATGACCCTGCATATCCATGAACAAGAAAAATCAAGAAGGTTATGAAGACTCAAAAAATTAATGATTTCTAGGGGAGAACAAAGCATATAAAGACTACAAAAGTCAGATGAAAAGCAAAGGTAAAATTTCTGATTATAATGACATATCATGAAAAATTTTAATATAGTTCAGTTATGAATAATTCAAAAAGTTGTTTTAATTAATTTTGTTGATCATGCCTAACAAGCCTCCTGCAAAACTTTGGATAAAAATCCTTCTATTCCGCCATTTCAAATCCCATATCTAATCATCATTTAAAAATCTAAACAGTTAAAGTGCTGAAGTGATTGGATTAGTCACGTCACCAAGCCAAAGCATTTAATGATGATTTTGAATTCATTAAAAAATATCTCTGCGGTCTTTTCACTCATTGATTCGTTTTCTTCACCTTCACTTCATTATACCCATTCTGTAACCACTCCATATCACTCTTTCCGTAGCCAACTTTTAACCATTCCAGTCTGTGAAACAGAGGCATCTCTGTAACAGCCATTGTCACCGTGAACAGAGGAGAAAAAATTTGAAGATTGGAGAGAGGAGTTATGGGCCTCATAGTGAGGACTGAACTAGTTGGCACTAAGTACTTGGAAGGTTATCCTCAAAGCAGATAAATGTTGCAGCAAGCAGGATGGTTGCAATTCTTTGAAAATTTTAGTGGGTTTCACAAAGAGGTGACCAAAACGTTTGCAATATCATTTAATGGAGCTGAGGTTGAGATAGGAGACATCAAATTCACCATTACTGAAGCCTTCATTACAGAAGCAACCGAATTTCCCAAACAAGGAGAAAGGTGGTTCAAGAACAGAGAATTTTATAACGAAGCATGGAAGCATATACTTAAGTCACCAGGTATGGATGTTACCATTTTCAAAAAGGGTATCCCTAGCTCTGCATTAAAGAACAAATGGAGGAACATGTTGCTTATCTTGCAAAAATTCATCACTTGTGAAGGAAGATATGGTACTTTCTATGTTTATCATATTCGGTTGATAATGCATTTCCTAGAAGAAGAACTCAATCTGCCATTTTTCTTGCTTCATAGTTTAAAGAAAATGGCCTCAAGTGTTCAAAAGAGAGTCCAATTTCTAGAAACAACCTTATACCACCATGGTTTAGTCAAAATTTTGATTGAACATCATTTAAGGAAAATAGGAGATAATTGGGAAGAGTTCTTAGTGAGAAATCACTTTGAAGAACCCAAGGAACCTCCACCTGAAGACAAGCCTACAAAAAGAAGCAGAAGATGGAAAACCTCTAAAACTGAAATTGGTAAAGCAATACAAGAAGGCAGTGAAGAAATGATTTCTGATAAATTGGCTCAGATTAAGAAGCAGCGTAAGAAAGAGAGGGTAATAAGAAAATTTGCCAGAGAAAAAGGAGAAGGGCCATCCCAACTGAGAAGGAGCCACAGACTTAGAGGGATACTAACGAAAACAAAAGTTAAAAAAACTAGAGTTATAAACATAGAAGATGAAGAAACACCTACTGAGGAGGATTTTGATGAGGGAGCTCCTGAAATAGACCCTGCACAGCAAGAAATTTACAACTATGTTGAGACATTAGAGAAAAGAGCTTCAGAAAGTAGAGACATAACTCCTAGTCCACCAAAATCTGCAGTTGATATCCTAAGGAGAGATAAATATGAGTTAGAAACCCTCAACAGGCATATCAAAAATGAGAATGAAATTCTAAGAGAACTGGTTAAACTCAAAACTAATATGAATTCAACTTTGTCTCTACAAATGCAAAAATTGTACAAGGCCACTGAAAAATTGAAGAAGAATAAATAAAAAGTTAACCAGGGCACTCACAAATTTTAGATTCAAGTTAGTTATAAGGAAGCCCAGAAGGCCTTTGACTGCCAGAAAAAAGTAGAAGGAGAGGGTTGGATGTCCTTGCAGAGGTCTCAGAGTTCATGGAATAGTTGCATGAGGACATGCAAGAAGCTAGCAGTGGGGGTATGTTGAGCTCCAAAGATGTTCTCTCTTCCACCACATTCCATTCCATTTCCCTTGTCCATTATTAATTGCAGGCTCAAAATGATCAATAGAATTAGTTAAAATTGCCTTAAGAATGAATATCATGACTAACTTGCTATGTTTTTATGATTTTGTCATTGTAGTACTTTTTGAACTAGAACTAGCTACAGAATGCAGACATTTTGTAGCTAGTTGCCAATTCTGCAGCTATCTTCATGTCTAAGTAGGTTCCAAGTGTCCTCTCAGAGAAAACCACACATGGTAATATTCCACATCATGCCCTCAGCATTTGTTGCTCTCCACGAAGATTGAACAGAATTCTGTACGTGGTTATGCACGTGGGAATTCAAACTAGGAGATAGACTCCTAATAGGACAAGGACAGTCCAGATGTCCTTATTCATATTACGATGCCACCTTTAGAGTTCTAGTTTGATTTTAATATGGAAAGACAGTTATCCCTGGATTATCTCCAAGATAGTTATGTAATTTTTCTATAAATGTGGCTCAGGAAACCGAGAGACAAGGTTAGATTTTGTGGTTAATTGCTAGACTTCAGAAGTCCGAAGATACTATGTTTTGAAGTAATTTATATTTAATGAAAGAAGCATCATTTCTTTGAAAGCGTTGAGTCAATATTGAAGTAGATTTCATGCTACTCCGGTGGTAGAGGGCCCCTGCTACCTGAGCAGCCTTGTTTATATGGTTTAGATAAGTATTTTAGTCTCGTTTTCATTTCTAGCTTAGGCAAATTTCTGAAGTTTATGTTTCATACTTGTTAATTATCATAGCTAGACTTACTCTTATAAACTCTTCCAAAATATCATTACGATGAATAAGGCATAGCTTTGGTATGGTAGGTTTTAGTTGCATTTCCTTTTGAATTATGTGATTTATGCTTGTTTACACTAAGTGTCACAGCTGGTCTTACTCTTACAAGCTCTTCCAAAACATCATAACAATGAATAAGAAACAGCTACGATGTCTTAGATTTTAGTTGCATTTCCTTTTGAATTTTTGTTTACACTAAGTGGCATAGCCAGTCTTACTCTTACAAAATCTTCCAAAACATCATTAACAATGAGTAAGAAATAACTTTGGTGTCTTAGATTCTAGTTATATCTGCTTTCAATCTTATGTTTATGTTCAATTGCATTGAATAATACAACCAGAATTGTTTTACAAACTCTTCCAAAATATCATTCATAATGAACGAGATGGGCTGTAGAATTCCATAGACTAGTTGCATGTTAATTTAGTTAGAGCACTATGAAGGTTAATCGCATTTAGTTCATCTCTCTCACTACATTTCAAGTTTGATAATGACATTCCAGTTTCACTCTGTTCACTGTACTTTAAGTAGATTAATGACACCTTAGTTCAGTTTCAATGCATTTTGTTTCAAGTAGATTAGTGGTCCTATAGTTCAGTTTCAGCTCATTTTGTTTCAAGTAGATTCATAACATTCTAATTTAGTTGTAATCACTGTCTTTTAATATTGATAGATAGCGTTCTAGCCTAGTGTTATTCATTGTATTTTAAGTAGTTCTAGTTGTCAAAATTAGTCTCTCGGCCTTCATTATTCACAACTTACTTTTGTTTTGAATCTATATTGATATATCATCACATGAACAGAGGTCAGTTATATTAGTTTAAGGCTTTGATTATTCTGCAAATCTTTTAAAAACTCACCTATAGCCTTTTTCCCAAACATTATTCTAGAAAATCTTTAAACTTCTGAACAAGGCCTAGTAGTGATAAGTTAAGTTGCAGAACAGGGTAACTTCAGCATCATAGGTTAATCTAGAATTTGTGAGTTGATTGTTTATTTAGGAGAACTTCACTTACACTTAACTTGTCCATTTCTCAAGCTCTTCCAACACATCTTTAATGAATGAATTGGATAAGTTCAATCTCATGTTGTGATTTATTTCTTTGCAATAAAGTCATTATCAAGCTTTGTATTTGTTATTTTCCATCCATAGTTTAGGCTTTACTTTGTTTTAGTATAACCATCCACTCCTCTTTTCCAACATTTAGCTCTTTTCCTTTTGAACATAAAACCATAAAACCAAAAACATCATAAAACACTAAACACAACGTAGTGAGAAAAAAATACCCAGGCACATATAGTGCACCACACTTCAGCAGTTTACAAACCCTGGTTGACAATTAATGAACTCAATTTAGGAAACTAGGTTGAGCACAAACAGGGTGCTTCAGAATTTTTTTCTTTTAAGGTCTCAAACACCAACTGGAAATCAGAATTGCAATTAAATTCACAATCTTTGGTGAGTAAATTGAAGAGTGGAGATGCTAGTTCAGTGAAATTTTCTATAAATATTCTATAATATCCTGTGAATCCTAGAAAACTTCTAACATATTTTTGACAACTTGGAATTGATAATTTAGAGATGACTTCAACTTTAGATTTATCAACCTTAATTCCATCTCCTGAAATGTGATGTTCTAAAACAATCCCTTCTGTAAACATCATAAAACATTTTTCATGGCTTAGTGAAAGGTTTGCTTCCTTACATCTTTTAATAACCTTTTCCAAATTTTCTAAAGCCTCTTCAAATGTATTACCATAAATTGTAAAGTCATCCATATAAAACTCTACAGAGTCATGTATTAGATCAGAAACAATTCCTAGTACTGCCCATTAGAATGTTGTAGGTGCATTGCACAATCCAAAAGGGAGTACTCAGTAGGCATAAGTCCCCCATGGACAGATGAATGTGATTTTATCTTGATCTTTAGGTGCTACCTGAATTAGATTATAACCACTGAAACCATCCAAGAATGAGAAATACTTTTTACCTGCTAATGTATCTAACACTTTATCTATAAAGGGTAAGGGAAAATGATATTTTAGGGTGCCTTTATTCAATTCTCGATAATCAATGCATACCCTCCATTTACCGTTCTTTTTAGGCATAATAACTAAGGGGGAAACCCACTGGTTGTCTGAAATTGGGTAAATGAAGTTTACATTCAGCAATTTTTGCAACTCCTCTTTCACAATTTCCCTAATATTTGGATTCATCCTTCTTTGAGGTTGTCTGATAGGTTTAAAATTTTCCTTAATGTAGATGTGATGTATACAAGTCTTAGGACTAATTCCTTTCATGTCAGTGTATTCCCATGCATAAGCAGGGGAATGTTGTTGTAATGTTTTGATTAGCTTTTCCTGTTGTAATTTTTCCAAGTTATTATTTATGTTCAAGGTTTTCCCTGGAAATATTTCAACTGTAGAGCTGCCAAATTCTTCCATAGATTAAGGAGACATCTCCCTAGATGAAAAATATTCAATAGATGATTCATAATTTTCTATTGTATTTAAGATTTGACTATCTTCACTAATGTTTGAAATAGTGAAGATAGGTTGTATATCATCTTCATCATCAATCCATTCTTTGTCATCTATCTATGTGACTTTTCTGGAGGATATAGAGTGAATTTCTTGGTTTAATTACCATCATAAATATACATGTCACCTGATCTATAGCTAATGAAAGCATCAACTGTAGCCAACTAAGATCTTCCTAATATGATTGAGTGTCCTCCTAGATTATTCTTAGGAATTAAGATCTTAAAATCAACGGGGTACTCCCAAGAGTCAAAGGACACTAAAATATCTTCTAACAGACCATCTGGTTTGATTACAGATCTATCTGCTAATTGCAGTAATGTAGGTGTATAAAGAAGATTAGAAAGCTTGAGTTGTTTCATGGTTTTTTTGCTCATGATGTTTATTGTTGCTCCTAAATCAATCAATGTATTTGGAATTTCAACTCCATTGATATGTCTTTTTACAATTGGACTTCCTGGGTCTAAATATTTTTGAATGGAAATTTTTCCCATCATTATGTCTACTATTTTTCCTACAAGTTGAATTCTTTTTATTTCTTTTATTTTTCTTCTCAGTTTCTTCATACTCAACTCCTTTATTGTTTTAGCTAAAATTGGAATTTTTTTGATGGCTTGTAGCAAAGGGATTTTGATGCAAACATTTTTCAATTCATCTAGAAAATCATAATTATGCAACATAATATGTTTTTCTACCCCTCTATCAACTTGTAATATTTCAGGAAAAGGAGGTGTAGAAGTAGATATTGATGGTTGCTCTATGATAGGAGTTGTATTTATTGGTTCTTTTTGTTTTTCATTTTCAGAATTTTTGTTTTGAAGAGATATTCCTTCTTCAAAACTTTTATTGAGCTGTAGAGAATCTTCCTCAGAATTGTCTTGTTCTTGAATGACTACCAAAGGATTTTTCTTTTCTAATATCCTACCAGATCTAAGTTGGACATAATTAAGATCTAGAGGAGTAATCATGTAGGTTGGAAATTCATGTCCTTCTATCATATAGGTATTCTAAGGATTTTTATTGTTGGGGTTTGGTAATGGTTGGGACGTAACTGTTTTGGTCTATGAGGGAATGGTAGTGAGAATTGTGGATTTTGGTTTTGGTTTTGGAGTTGAGGTTGTTGAATTTGTTGAGGAATTTATTGGGGAAGATAATTTGGATATGATGGAGGATATTGATAGTACTGAAAGAATCTTACATAGGGATTTTTCATTCCTTGAGCCCAAGGTTGAGATTGAGATTGAGGCCAAGGTTTTTGCCAAGAATTCCAGTTTGGTGGGGGCTAAGTATACATTTTATTGTTAAACCCTTGAGTTTGTGGCCCCTTCCATGGTCTTCTATAGACAAAACAAAGAGATTCTGTTGGATTTGAAGTTTTTTTTTCTTGAAAAACAGCCTTAAGACCAGGAATTGAATGACAACTCTTAGTCTCATGAATTTTTGAACAAATCATACAAGTTTCTATGAATTTTTCATCAAGAGGACATTTTCTTAAAGCATGCTTCTTTCTGCATTTGGGACAAAAAATAGCTAAAGCATCAGTCTTGGCTTTCTGCTTGTTTTATAACTTAAGGGTGTCTATCTATTCACTAAGACTCTCTAAAATGTTTGTTTTAAATTCATCAAGCATATTTCCAATTCCTGCCCTACTCATTGTTCTAGTTGCAAATTTATTTATCCTAGCAAGAGCAGGATCTCTTGGACCTTTCCCAATTTTTTATTTTCCTCTTGAGAGATTAATACATAACTCCCCAATATCAGGTAATGGAAGTTGAGAGATGTCCCCATTCCTCATTATGTTAAGGATGTATATCCACTCATCTCTAATTGTTTTCAACAAAAGAGCTTTTAAAGTGTCTTGATCTAAATTTTCCATTTTTCCTCCTTTTATGTTATAGTTGAATCTTTCAAGTAAATCCTCCAAATTTTCATCCTCTCTTTGCATAATTTTAAACACTTCCTCCTTGTGATTAATAGGTATGTAATAATCCAAATACCTTTCTAGAAATTCTGTCTTCATATCATTCCATGTCCTAATAGACCTAGTGATTAGAATAATTAACCATTTTAGAGCTGCTTCTTTCAATGTTGAAGGAAAAATTTTGAGTTTTTGAGAACTCTCAATTCCTCTATTTCCTCTGCCTCTTACTCCTTCTACATTTCCTCTACCTCTTTCTCTATCTCCTCCTCTACCTCTACCTCCTCCAAATAGTAAATTTTCTCCATCAAAAATCTCTCCTTCTCCCTCTCCTCCTTCTTCTCCTCTTCCTCCCATTATAGATTCTCCAAAGCTGATATAAGATTCAACCTGCAGGGTTAACTGCTCATCTGGTTCCACTATCCATGGTATGTTGAAGAAAGGTTATTCTCCTTCCTCTCCACTAGGGATTTCTAACTCTTCATCTAGAATATGTTCCCCTATAGAAGTGGAAAAGGTTACTCCTTCTGTTGGAGACCTAGGATCTTCTTCCTCAAAGACTGCCTCAGTGGATGAAGTAGGAGTCCTCCTAATTGGATTTCTAACCTTAAAACTTCAGGAAGTCTATGGCTAGTGAAATATGGAATATGGGTTTGAGATGGAGGTGTATCACTTCTTGGTCTTGGTGGATTGAGTGGTGTTGTAGGGATTAAGCTTCTGCCTCTAGCTATGAATATACCCCTAGAGTTTCTTTCTCTATGCATATCGTTGTTTTTGGATGTAAGAAATGAGGTCACCTAATTACACTTCCCCAGAAACGGTGCCAAAATTTTTAGTCAATTTAGTTTCCTAAATTTCTTGCATAAATTATCAACCAAGGTTTGTATATTGATGAAGTGTGTGTGTACTATATGTACTTAGCTAACCTTTTTCTTACTTCGTTGTTTGTATTTTATGTTGTTTTTGGGGGTTTTCTATTCCTTGATGTCTAAGAATGTTAATCTAAAACTATGGAAAGAGTTAAATGAATCTAATAATATTTTAAGAAGGAAGAAAAGGAAGTGTTCCTAAATTAATCTAATTTTCATAAAAATAAACCAAAAAATGTTGACTAGTTAAAAACCTAATTTGGAAAACAAAGTATCTAGTTGATCTTATTGTTAGTCCTATTTCATGGATTTAAATCTTAGAGCTAAGAATGAAATTGCAGTGCTTGAAAGTAAAGACAGAAAATGAAATCAACTAATGTACTTCTAGTTATTGTGGCATTCACTTATGAAGTAGACCTTCTTGAAATGATGTATTAAGCAACTTTTTGTACTTTAACTTCTAATGTCTTAGAACAATAAGCAGAGGAAAAACATCTAATGTATTTTTAGTTACTCCAACATTAAATTATGAAGTATGATCTTCTTGAAATTGTGTTTAAGAAACCAATTATACTTGATGATCTAGAAAATCAAATAAGTCATGCAGAAGGTAACTCATTAATTGCATTCATTAAACATTCAATCATCGAATTTATGAAGTATGACCAAATCAATCTCCTTGGAATGATCTTTAGGAATATCAGTGATGCAACTAAGTGAGGATATGAAAGCAAAATGTGAAATAATAAACAACTAATTTATATTTTACTTTCTCCAACATTTCAATATGCAGTACTGCCTTCTTGAAGTGTTTTGTAAAAAGTCAACTATGCCTTAGTTTCTAAATTCCTAGAAAGAAAATAACAATGTGCAGAGTAAATTCAATCACTATATGAATTAGACATTAAACCATTCAATTTAGGATCATCATCATCTTGAAATGGCTTTTGAAAACATCCATTAACACAATTAATTGGCAATTCTATTCTAAGAAAATGAATGATAAAACAGTAAGGAAACTAGGCAATTGTGTGTTCTTAATTCTTCAGTATTGATTCGATTGGAAAATAGAGTTATCTTTATTATTGAAATATTTTAGAAGAGAAAGGTTGCACAGTTATGATTTATCACTATTAATCAAAAAAACTGAAATGAAGCATAAACCTAATTAGAAAATAGATTTTCTAAAAAACAGAGCAATGAAATTAAGCTAAAAACAGAAATGAAAAACCTCCTTCAGATGCAGGGGCTCTCTGCAAATGGTGTGGTTGAACTACTAATTGATTAAGGATGTAATCAAGAAATCATTGGCAACATGAACTTCATGTTCTGATAAAGTGAAGTTTAAATACAAAGTATCAGCAAAAATCCTGAGTTTAACACTTAATTCCTGAACTGTGTTCTCGGTTCTATGCAACCGATATTTAAAGGAAAATCACATAACTGTTTATGAGTTAAACTAGCCACATGTGACTACTTTGAATTATAATTACAATAGGACTGTTGGAGCTATTGATTTTCTACGAAGAGCAAACCAAGGGTCCTACTAATTTCAGCTAATGTACTTCGACTCCATCTTTGACCATGATCTTAGGCTCGCTTTTTTGTCGACCTGGACCGAGTGAATATGATAGAATCCATGTAGGAATGATTCTAGAAATACCCATGTGGCCCAATTCTTCAGTTTACACTTGGAACCTGCTAAACCATGAGAGTAGCTACGGAATCCACAGTTAGTTGTGGAAAAGGCTGCATTTTGTAGCTAAATTGCAAAATTTTGTCCAAATAGCAAGAGCATGAAAATATAATATGGCAATCATTTTAATGCATCCTTAAGACAAAACCTAGCATTTATCGTTAATTTGGGTCTATAATCTTATGAGAAAGTGAGGGAAAGAAGTGAGAAAAATTGTCAAGGAGAGGGTAATTCTGAGGTTCAACAAAGAAATAGTTAAATAAATCATTATTTATTTCATATTTCTCTACAAATAATTAATTAAATCATTATTTAGTTAATATTCCTTGTCAAATTTAGCTAAATCACTAAGGAATGATTAAACAAATCATTATTTTTTTACTATTCCTTAACCACTTCCTTGAAATAATAAATAAATAATTTTTATTATTATTATTTCTAAATAAAGATATTTAACCAATTTAAATATCTTTTCCTTCTCAAAATATAATAAAATATTCCAAGTGGTTAGATTTAGATTGTGGTTAATAATATTTTATTGTTTTCCATTTTTTAGAATAACCTAATATTTTGTCATAAATAAGAGGGTTTTCCATCCATTCATCACCATGATCATTGTCATTGTCGTTATTATTTTCATTGTCACCTTTTATGGAAGGATGAGATCAAAGGATAAGGGATGAAAAATCCAAAGTAAGGTAGGATAGGATTCGAACGATTTATGCAAAGTAAATGGTTGTAACAACTTATGGAAACTCATAGAAGGGGAAGCTTCTAGAATCTCGATCATTCTCTCGGATTTTGAGAACCAACACAAGTGCAAAGGGGAGAAAACTATTCGTTATAAACGTTGTCCATAGAGGAGAAACCTGTAGGTGAATGCACTCTAGTAGGCTTCCAGGGAGAGTTGTTCCTAAAATTGGCTCAGATGATGCAGTTTAGGGCTGAAATTTTTTGGAATGGAATGGAAAAGCTTGGTTCCTTGTGCAATGAAGATAACAAGGAGGAATGTGATGTTGATTGATCCCAGTAGGAGGCTCATTGATCTGATGTGACAAAATGGCATATAATAGAAATTCCTATAAAACGAAAAGTCATAGATGATGACCGATGACTGAATTGATTTACCTTGTGACAAGTAGTGATTAAGGAAAACCAACATGTTTCATCTATTACAATACATTTACATTATAACATATTTTTTGTTTACGAAGGCATACCCATACTCAACACATAAGCTAACATAACATGTACAATGATCAAAAGACGCATCCATAGATACAACTGATGGACCCATGACTTGGATGAATGTCTATATGATAATAGCCATTATACATTTTGATATATTTATAACTCTTGAGATTGCATCCTAGATGGGGGAAACTTGATATGGGGTCTTCTATCTTGTTCACACAACCAACCAACGTACGATTCTAACCATGTGAATGAATGAGTTAGAGTCGAGTATGAAAAACACCATCTAATTACTAGTCGATGATGCAAGTCGTTAATAGATGCTAGAAAAACCATTGATGATGTTAATGGCTCTCAAGGTACCATAGTACAATATGTATGGTGTGATTAAATGAGTTTATGTCGAACACCATGCATAATATTTCATTTTAAGGCTATTGATGTAAACTTTTTGTCGATAATGAGGGTAATTTTTGTTAATGTATGGAAGAAAAAAGGTATCAAAGGGGTTTTTGTAAGACAAATTCCTAGATAATGTGCTAATTTTGACAAGAAGAGACCTTGATGCATCCCCCATCATTGACACGAAATAAGTATCATGAGTCAGACCGAATGTTAAAAATGATGCTAATACATACCTAGATCAGAAAAGGAACACATGGAATGCAGGCTTAATAATATTGTAACAGAGCTCAAATGAATGAGTTCTCTTCAAAACACCAGTGACAATGAATGGATTTGGAAGCATTGAACCAAAACCAAAATGGAGGCTCTGAAAATGGTTCGATAACAAAAATACAAGCAGATTACCTAACCCAACAGCCATGGATATGAGGTGGAAGAGTGTGGTGTTCAAGAGTGATTTTCTTCCATTATAAAATGGAATACCATGTTTCCTCAATTTCCCGAACCATATTTGTCAGTACCTAGTTTTTTAAACAATATTGAGCAGGATAACATATGCTTGGTTTGTAATTTCATACTTCAGATGAATCCGTTAGAGTATATTTAACAAACCCTCAGAAGGAGTGGTTCTATCTTGTCATGTCTGATAGTTCCATCGTTTTTTAATGTTTTAATGAGTCCAACGAAGGTAAAACTCAACATCTGTTTCATGTTTAGAGATTTTGAAAAAGAGTTGAAAAATAAAACTCTAGATGTCCCTTTTCATATATAGTCTCTTAAATCTAAAAACATAGAAAAAATACTCAAGATAAATTCTTAGCCATGTTCGAGTAAGGTATTCCTTTTTCGTAAATATTCTATCTCATTCCACAAAAATTTTAAACTTAAACTGAGTATACATCTTTTCATTTACTTTTACGAGTTAAAAAATACAAGTACTTGACAATCTTTTCATGTTCTGGGAGTTTGAAAAGAGCTTAAAGATGATTCCATGGTGTGCATTTTTCGTAGGTTTATAGAGCTTGAAAAGAGATAAAAGTATACTCTTTGGTCAAAATAACATGTTAAAAGCATGATAAAAAAATTTAATGTTTGCTGACCTGCTCAAAACAGCACAATAAGGATTAAACATACTTGTTTCATAGTTAAAATATAGCATATCTAGGTCAAAATACTAAATATGAATAAATAATAGGAAAATGACCATAAATATTCAAAATCACTTTTCATTTTCACCATTTAACATTTTGCCTTCAACAGTAAGTATTTGGAGACCTTTTTCCCTTGATCTTCTATAGCTGATTGCATCCAATCCAGTGAACCATTTCGAGTATTTTTGCTTCCAAGTAGGAGCTAAAACCCCTCTTTATCTTTCCATGGTCCATTTTTGTGATTTCATGGAAACATTTTAAGGTTTTGAGGGCCCTGATACCAATGCACTCCCCTAGTATCGAAATGTGTGTTGCACCTAGGAAGAGAAACACTCCAAGCAAGGAAAAACGCTCTATCATCCACTTCTGGGGTGCGTTGGGCGCAAAACACCAAGTCACATCTCAGTTTTACCTTAGCTTTTGTCAGTTTTTTTGCATGGAAAAGAGCCTAATGAATCCCTTGTTGATATTTTAGGTGTCCATTAGTGAAAAATGTAATTAATTTGGAGATAAAGAGAGCACCAGGAACAAGATTTGAATGCGGAAAATGATCCTACCACCATCGAGGCACTGAAAAACCGTGGATTGTTAAAATTATTTTGAATTATTGGTATGAGGAAACATATGGAGTTGTTGAAATGCCTTGTTTGTGCATGGGATGCTTAAGAATAATTTTTCCAGTTTGTGGAAAATCTAATCGAGATAAAGGTAGAAGATATCTACTTTCTAATAGGTTTATCTAGGCAGATGCTTCCATCTCTCTTCTAGGTGGGAGAAGTGGTGGGGATACCTTGAAATATTATATTGATACTATTGCATACCTCGAGCCTAGCCTACTAGGGATGGAAAGATTAATATAAAATATGTGACCCATTTACCTATAAGAACGATCTTGTTTATGATTGTAATTTTGGTAGGCATCTCAACACTACATGTGGAAAGGAGATCATACATTCAATATGGAGTAAATTTTTTAGAGATGATAGTATTCAACTGGAGCGACAATGTCTTCATAAATTTTAAGGAAAAAATGACTAAAGAAAATGTGTGGAAGTTGAATAACTTCGGCTATGATGTGATCTTAGTCTCTTTTCTCTAGATTACTACAGGTACCATTACTACAACCTCAATATATTGTACTCGATCCTATCGATCCCAAGGTCCCATAGATGAGGAGGCGGATATATCATATGGCCTGAAATGAAGGTCCATCGACGATAATATTTTCACCTTATTTGGGTGGTTGCATAGATAGTTAATCCTGATTGATGATTATCCTTAAGTGGGGATGGATTTCCATGATGATCTTGAGCTCATGCTTGTTGAGGGTGAGCGATGGGATGCTTCAAGTAAATTATTTTTACCATTTAATTTTTTGAAACTTTAACAATTTTTATTTTTTTTCTATTTTTCAATGTTTCCAAGACCAATTCGACCAGTAGGAGTTGCATATCTTCGTCGTGC
Source organism: Pinus albicaulis (assembly GCA_034641835.2). NCBI lineage: Eukaryota > Viridiplantae > Streptophyta > Pinopsida > Pinales > Pinaceae > Pinus > Pinus albicaulis. Next base: position 30,182,410 of record MU968480.1, read on the forward strand.
AGAGAGAACACCACATGAGGTGGCAGTGGAACTGGTATAGGATGTTGCGGTAGGATGAGATCTGCTACAAGATATTTAGGTAGTTGATATCCTATTAGAGGTGGAGGACCAGATGGAGGGATTGACACACAGGGTCGATGAGACCATGATCGACCAACTAGCATTGTGACTTCAGTGACACGCTACTGGAGTGTCTAGCCATATCAGTCGATTATTGTGAAAGATATCTCATGCATTTTAATTTTGTTATGAGAACCATTGATTTTTCTACTTTAGATATTTTCATGTAGTTTTCATATGGAAAATGTAGCCATATGTGTCTTAAGGCACACATTTTGTAGAACCAAACTTAATATATATACACATTTTCATTGTTTCCTAGTTCCTATTCTATTTTCAATATTATGTGATATGAATTGAAAGTTATTTAAATTTGTTGCAAATGTCTATCTAAAACATAATTATCTAGGGCATCTGCTAATGTGTTTATATTTCTAGAAATTTTTTCATATCGTATAAAATCAAAATGTCTTTCCAAAAGAGACACTCTCAAGGCCATGCGAAGTATGGTGGGATTTCTCACTGAATAGACATTAGAGAGTTGTAGTAATACGAGATGTGATTCAAGCCTATGTAGAAATTTGCTGAATAATGAAGATTTATTCACCGAGATTATCCTGGTCACACACTAATTCGAATTCATGTATAACACATAACCTCTTCTACCATAATCATCACACATGCGGAAATAAAACAAGCGGTACGTGATCATAAGAACATAGATTCAACACAAATATAACGCAGTATGTATGGGGAAATCTTATAGCTGAAAACCCCCAGATATTTTTTATATTATAATGGAAGAGAACATGTAGCAATACATAGCACAATACTCCTCACAAGTACTCAGTACTATCTCCAAAAGTTACACACAAACTAGCTCAGTTTTGAACAAGTCACGGGTTCAAAACTCCTCCACTGTTTGCCTGCCTCTACTGCGCAATCCAAAAGGATTATGGATGAGATCCAAGTTCGAATCCCACTAGCTCCAACTGTGCAATTCTCATTGGCAATCTCTTCCAATGCTTGTGCGAATCTCATGCACAACTAATGTCACAACTAATAGCAAACCGGCTCTTTCACCTATCTCTTCCACTGGTCTTCACTGAACTGTCCATGCACTAGTGTTAACTGATGTGTTATTTAGTTGAATAATGAGTTAATAATTAGTGAATTAATTAATAATTAATTCACACCACTCATATCTAGTGTATTAGCCAATTAAACTAAATACAACTAGTTCAACTAGGTTAAACCGAACACAACTCCATCAACTCCTCAATCAACTCCACCAAAACTCTGCCACATGATTCTAACTGAATTCAACCATGCAATAGCTCAAACAAACACCTAGGAATAGCGTAATTCCTTTTTTCAGCTGCATGGGCCACATTCGTAGCTCAAACTGAAGTGCACCAAGAGAATAAGATAATGTTTATAGTCCAAATATTATTAAGAGCTAATAATATTCGACTGTTCTATTTTTAGCCCGGCAGTCTAAAAATAGATTCGGCCCAATGTATAAAAATAGAGGTCCATCTATTTTTACCAACTCGACCAATCATCTAAGAATAGCATCTTGCAACTCCTAGACCATGCTCCATATGTCTAAAAATAGACTTTGTGCCAAAAATAGCCTGCGGCCGACTTAGTGAAGGCGACTTCATTTCACTAAGCTCCATCATCTTGTTGCATTTTCAACACTCCCTCTCAACAAGATATGGATTATCTGCAACCCCTATCCTACCTCTTTGGAACTCGAATTTGCTCCTGGTGAGCACCTTCGTCAAGATATCAGCATCCTGATCCTCCGTGGGAATATATGAAAGTAACATGATTCTCCGCTGAACACAGTCTCTGATATGATGGTACCTGATGTCGATGTGTTTGGATCTATCATGAAATACTGGATTAGCCGAGAGCTTGATGTAGCTCTGGTTATCACAATAAATCACAGTAGGCTCCAAATGTGACCCGCACAACCCGACCAGGATCTTCCTCATCCATATAGCCTCGCATGCAGCCAAGCTTGCTGCCATATACTCGGCCTCTGCTGAACTGAGTGCCGCGGAACTTTGCTTCCTACTGTACCAAGAAACTACTGTCGACCTGATACTAAAGATCCCTCTAGATGTGCTCTTTCGGTCTGTTGGGCTCCCTGCCCAATCTGCATCCGTGAAGCCAGAAAGCCTCACCTCATCCTCTTGTCTGTACCACAGTCCATATCCCAATGTGCCTCTAAGATAACGCAATACATGCTTTCCTGCCTTCCATAAGAGCTTGGTAGGCTTAACCATAGCTTGCGAAAGTTGGTTAACAGCATAGAACATATCGGGTCATGTATTGACCAGATACATAAGCGACCCTACCAACTGTCAATAGACAGTGGCATCAACTACCTCCGCCGAAGTAGCACCCTCCTTCTTCCAACCTCCAGGAAGAGGAGTATCAACAGGCTTGCAGGCATGCATGTTGAACTTCTCCAGTATCTCCCAGGCATACTTACCCTGAGAAACAAATAGTCCACCACTACACTACCAGATTTCCAATCCTAGGAAATAATGAAGGAGGCCCAAGTCCTTCATCTCAAACTCTCTAGCAAGATCCTCCTTGCATGAAAGTATCAACAGCTCATCACCCGTCAAAATCAGATCATCTACATAAAGTACAATGATCAGAAACTTCCCCTCCACCATAATCTTGTACAGGTTAGGATCCGCCTCACTCTTGGAGAATCCAAGTCCGGTGAAATAACTGTCTATCCGTGTGTACCAAACACGAGGTGCTTGTTTCAACCCATACAGTGCTCTCTTGATCCTGCACACATGCGACTCACTGCTGAAGATCTCGAAACCTTTGGGCTGCTCTATGTACACCTCCTCAATGACTCCGCTAAGGAACGCAGCCTTCATATCCATCCGATGGATGTGCCATCCCATCCGCACTAAGAGTGCTAGGACTGCTCGTATGGAAGAATACTCCACAGTGCAAAGGTCCTCATATTCGATCCCTCTATCCGAGAGAAACCTCTGGGCATCAAATCTTGCCTTGTACCTTCCACTTCCTGGGGAGCACTGGTCAGTTTACTTTGTAGATCCATCTCGAACCCACCATTGATTTCCTCCCGCCTTGGGACAATCTCCCATGCATTGTTTCTCGACACCGAATCATACTCTTCCACCATGGCATCTACCCATGCGGGGTCCTCCACAACCTCCCTCGAAAGAGGATGGCTCTTTCATGACACATCTTCACAAGAGCCATGTATCCAGCAGATTAGTCAGGAATCGGTTTCGTTCTATGTCGTGTTGTAGTTGGTCCACAACTTTCCTACATCTTGAGCCGGGCCGCTTCGCCTTCGTATGCTTTGCGCCTTCGATGGTTGGTTTTTCTTCATGAGTGGTCTCTTCCACTCCATGAACCTCATCTTGTGGCTGATCCACATCCTGAGACTCATCCTTAGGAGCTAATAGCTCCTCATCTGCATGCAAGTGTGGCTCCCTCTCAAGCGAACACTACATGGCTTTCTCCTCCTGAAATTTGATATCCCTTCGCACAACAGTCTTGCGACTATCTGGAAAATACACACGATAGTTGTGGGGCGTATCAGTGTACCCCAAAAATATCACAACCTCTGTAGTCGGCTCCAGCTTCTTTCTGGCATCCTTTGTGACATGCACGTACACAGGTGAACCAAAAATCCTCAAATGGGAAATATCAAGCCTCTTGCCGGAAAACGCCTCCTCGGGTGTACTCATGCCAAGTATCTTGTGAGGACAATGGTTCTGCACATATACTGTAGTATTGCATGCCTCAGCCCACAAATGAAGGGGTAGGCCCTGATCATGCAACATCGCCCATGCAGCACCCACGATCGTTCTGTTCTTTCACTCAGCAACCCCGTTCTGCTGTGGGTTATGGGGAGCTATGATCTCTCTTCGAATCCCTGTTGCGCTGTAAAATTCCTTGAATTCACCAGAGATGAATTCACCACCATTGTCACTCCTAAGAGCCTTCACCTTCTTCCCCGATTCCTTCTCGACCAGTGTTTTGAACTCACAGAAATTAGAGTATGTCTCGCTCTTCTTCTGCATGAAGAAGATCCAACACTTTCGAGAGAAATCATCAACAAAGATCACATAGTACCTGTGCTTTGCTGTCAAAGCTACTGAGAAAGGACCACACACGTCTGTGTGAACTCTCTCAAGGATCGTCGTGGCGCGACTATCCTTCTCGTGAAAGGTGGCTTTCACAAATTTTCCTAAGGTACACCCCTTGCACTGATCTGACTATGCAAGAGTGCCTTTAGGAAGCCCAGTAGAAATCTGTTGTAGTATCTTCAAAGCTCCATGGTGAAGGTGGCCCAATCTCCGGTGCCACAGCTCGCCATCATCCCGGCTCACCACTCCTTTCACCTTGCATGCCATTGTTGTGCAGCCATCTACTTTCAATTGATAAAGGTTCTTGACTCGAACCCCTATCTTCTGGGTTTCTCTAGTTGTCTTACTATGTAGGAAAGCCTTTCCTTCGCTGAAGACCACATCGTACCCCTTGTCTTCCAACATCGCCACAGAGATCAGATTCTTCTTCAATCCTGGGACATGCATCACTTCCTTCAATACGAAGGGTTTACCAGACTCCCTCTCAAAGGAAATGGTATCGATACCAGTCGCACTGTATCTACCATCATCACCCATCTCGATGTGCACTCCAAGATCTTTCTCATCCAGATCTAAAAACAAATCTCGATCTCCAGTCATGTTAAAAGACGCACCACTGTCCAAGAACCATACTGATCCCATCACACTTGAGACCAAGCATGTGATCAGCGAAAAATCTAGCTCGAACTGCGAGGCTAAGGCCTCTCCTGCTGCAGATCAGCCAGCCTTCTTATTTTTCTTCTTCTGCGGACAATTTGTGGCATAATGTCCATGTTGGTGACAGTGAAAGCACTTCACCTTGGACATGTCCTGCTTCTTTCCTTTCACACCAGATTGAGAAGATTTCTTGCTCTTCCCCTTCTTTGCTTTGGCATCCAAAGCACAATTTTCTTCATCAGTTGCCTTTGATGAAGCTCCGTCCCTGGTACTTTGCCTTATCTCCTCTTACATGAGATCCGACCACAGTCGCTCCCATCCTGGAAATTTCTCCCGACCATTGACAGAGTTCTGATAGGAATGCCAACTCTTTGGAAGACCAAGGAGAGCCAGGTTCACCAAGTCCTCTTCATCGACAGTCACCCCCACACTTCCCAGCTCATCCCTGCGTAGGTTGAACTTCGTGAGGTACTTCGGTATGCTGTCGCCTTTCTCCATCTTTATGTTTCTGAGTTTATCCTTGAGCGCCAACTTCCTCTGGTCACTCTTTCTTTGGAATAAATCTATCAACACTTTCCACATCAAGTATGGAGAAGCTTTTCCATGTAGGCTGGATACAATGTGATCCTTCATGCCCTCCAATAGAATCCTTCGACATTTCGCCATCTCCTTTTGCCAAGCCTCAACTTGAGCAGCATCAGCAGGCTTTGGAATTTCTTTCTCAATGAACTCCAAAAACCCATTGTCATCTAATACCACCTCCATCCTATCCTTCCATGCAACATAATTCGATCTTCCTTCAAGGCATACTCAAGTCGCAATCCGTTGAAAGACATTTTGACTTCGACACCAAGAAAACTGCTGCAAATTCGAATTCCACCAGCTCAAAAATCAACCGCTCCTGATCTGTGAGAACAAATTATTTCTAGCACAGAGATCGACTATAGGGGCATTTACTGGATATATCACCTTTCAAAGGAAAGGATGGATCCAGAGGCTACCTGGCCCACAGCAGCCTCTGTCTACCGAAATAAATTTGTAATCACTGTGATGATCAATCTTTTCTCTGATACCATGTAGAAATTTGCTGAATAATGAAGATTTATTCACCGAGATTATCCTGATCACACACTAATTCGAACTCATGTATAACACATAACCTCTTCTACCATAATCATCGCACATGCGGAAATAAAACAAGCAGTATGTGATCATAAGAACATAGATTCAACACACATATAACGCAGTACGTATGGGGAAAGCTTATAGCTGAAAACCCCCAGCTATTTTGTATATTATAATGGAAGAGAACATGTATCAATACATAGCAAAATACTCCTCACAAGTACTCAGTACTATCTCCAAAAGTTACACACAAACTAGCTCAATTTCGAACAAGTAACGGGTTCAAAACTCCTCCACTGTTTGCCTGCCTCTACTACGCAATCCAAAAGGATTATGGATGAGATACAAGTTTGAATCCCACTAGCTCCAATTGTGCAATTCTCATTGGAAATCTCCTCCAATGCTTGTGTGAATCTCATGCACAACTAATGTCACAATTAATAGCAAACCGACTCTTTCACCTATCTCTTCCACTGGTCTTCACTGAACTGTCCATGCACTGGTGTTAACTGATGTGTTCTTTAGTTGAAAAATGAGTTAATAATTAGTGAATTAATTAATAATTAATTCACACCACTCATATCGAGTGTATTAGCCAGTTAAACTAAATACAACTAGTTCAACTAAGTTAAACCGAACACAACTCCATCAACTCCTCAATCAACTCCACCAAAACTCTGCCACATGAGTCTAACTGAAGTCAACCATGCAATAGCTCAACCAAAACCCTAGGATAGTATACCCTTTTTTGCATCAAAAGATGGGCTACATCCGTAGCTCAAATCGAAGGTGCGCAAGAGAACAAGATAATGTTTGTAGTCCAAATATTATTAAGAGCTAATAATATTCGATCGTTCTATTTTTTAGCTCGGTGCTTCAAAAACAGACCGCCAATGTCTAAAAATAGAGGTCCATATATTTTTACCAACTCGTCTAATCATCCAAGAATAGCATCCTGCAACTCCTAGACCATGCTCCATATGTCTAAAAATAGACATAGTCTAAAAATAGACTTTGCGCCAAAAATAGCCTGCGGCCCACTTAATGAAGGCGACTTCATTTCACTAAGCTCCATCATCTTGTTGCATTTTCAATAGCCTGATGATTAAGAGGGAAATACTATGTAAAATAACATTAGATAATAGCTCAAATACTACGCTATACTTAGTGATGTTGTTAGTAGAGCGACCAATGCAAATCCCTTGCATACTCACTAGCTCATGATTTGGAGAAAATATAGGCCATGCTGCAGAGGATAGGTTCCAAGTACTATGGTGAGCACCATTAGCATAAAAAATATATGGGTTGAGAGAGGTCAAAATCTGCAAAAAAAAAGTAAAAAGAATCAATAGAAATCATGGGGAACTCTCTAAAAACACACTGCAAACACACTCAACACACCTACAAATAGTATGTACACAATGTACTACACATGGGATCAAGCATTGTATTTTTTGAGGTATATCCCATTTCTAGGTCGCACTAGTGGAACTCCATCAAAATATACTAACTGATAAGCTCCTTTTGGAAGGACGCGCTTGAAAATGTATATGCCCAACCACATAGGTTGGAACTTTCCTGGAACTAACTTATCGACCTGCTGGTCATATAAGAGAACCAAGTATCCTTTCGAGAAGACTCTAGGTTTGATACTTTTGTTATATTTCAATTTGATGTGTATTTTAAGAGCTTCATTAGCTAAAGCGACATCACACCAGATTTCATCTAAACAAGTGAGATGTAAAATATGCTCCTCCTCTATAGAAGTAGTAGGAAGAAGTTCGATAGCTAGTTTTAGTGATGAAATTTCATATTCGATGGGAAGGATTTCTTCTAGACCATAAACCAAATATGTGGGTGTGAATTTGGTAGCAGTCCTAAGTGAGGTTCGATATGCCCAAAAGGAATCATAGAGAATCAAGTTCCAGTCCGATTGATGGACCCCTACCACATGTTGAAGCACAGTCTTAAAATTTTTCTTTCCAATCTCACCTTGTCCGTTAGCTTGAGGATAGTAGGGAGTGGAATTTTCATGTGAGAGTCCCAATTTGACAGCTAATTTGGTCATCATATGATTTTGAAAATTCTTTCCATGATTGGTAACTATTTCTGGTGGAACACCAAACCTAGCAATAACATGGTTTAAGAAAAAGTATGCAATCATTTCACCAGTGTTTTTAAATGTAGGCATCGCCCCTACCCACTTATTAAAGTACTCTACAACGCCCATGATATAACCATGCCCCCTGATTGAGTGATGGTTACACGTCAAAAGTTTGATACCCCATTTTGCAAAGGGACCAAAAACGAAAATGGGATACAATGGAGTAGGCGGAGCATGAACCTTGTGATTTTAGATCTAGCATGCATGAAACGTCTAGACCGCGAGGATACAATTGAAAAAAATGGTATGAAAAAATTATCTAGCCTGTAATATATTCTGTGTGGAATTATAACGAGATTAATGTTCGCCACAAGCCCCTAACTGGCATTCATTAAGGACCTTCTCATCCTCCTTGAGAGTGAGGAACCTCTGTAAAATTTTATTAATACCATGACGGTAAAGGGTGTCCCCGATAATCACATAATTTCGAGATTGGTATCGAATATTTTCTCAGAGAAATCATTACTAGGCCAGAAAGTTTGGGTATGGAGATTGATCAAAAAATCTCCATACCACATTTCAGATGAAAAAATCATAAACAATGACTCATCCAGGATAGACTCTTCAAATCTAGATTCAACATCAAGGGAAGGTAGACCACATATTAGGTTGGAGAAAACTATGGATTTCTTCGACTTGGATTTGATGAACTTTAGATAAAACTCTTGGAGAATAATGATCCATTTAGAGTACTTTCCACCCAATAATTGATGTGAAAATATATATGTCATAGGGTTGCAATCTGAAATGCCCATATTTTTCTGAAGAAAGATATAACGGTAAAACCTTTGGATGGCTTAGATAGCCGTCAAAGCCAACTCTTCTACATGATTATACTAAATTTCGGTATCATTGAGGTTCCAACTTAGATAATAAATATGATGTTCAGTCCCTATATCATCTTCTTGGAAAAACACTATGGCTATAGTAAAAATTGTGGCAACAAGATATAGGAAATAGTCACACTTATATTCAGGAGGATGTAAAAGGGATTCCCAAACTAGCACATCTTTCAGGGCATCAAATGCTCTATGTATAGTGTCATGCCAATGGAAGGTAATCCCTTTCTTTAGTAAGTGAGTAAATAATTTGATTAGCTCAGTGTAGTTAGGGACGAAACTCTGTAGGAAGTTGGATTTCCCTTAGATTCATTGTAACTGAAGGAGGAAAGAACGTTCAGGAAAATCAACGATTGCTTGTACTTTTAGAGGATCAATACGAATTCATTGTTTTTAAATGACAAAAACTCGAATTCAACCAAAACTGACATAGAACAAACATTTGTGTGGGTTAAGTTGAATATTCTAATGTCTACTATGGAGGAAAATAGCCCTTAAATGCACTGGGTTATTAGCTCAATATTTAGAATGATCAGGGAGATAATCCAAATAGGGTTGCACGATGTGTTTGATGTCATGAAAACTATAATCCATCGCACGTTGAAATGTCACCCCAATTTTCTTTCAATCGAATGGGATTTTCCGATAATAAAAAGTACCCCTGGGTTAAATAAGTGTAGTATTAGGTTGGTTCGTTGAGAGAATGTTAATTTGACTGTAGCCCGTGAATCCATCCATAAATGAATAAATGTCATAGCCAACATAATCATCAACAATATTGTCAATAATCAAGATCAGATAGTTTTGTTTCAAACAAGAACATTTTACATCTCAATAACACATACTCAGATCATGGATTGTTTCTTCATGACAGGGACAATGTTCGATACCTAGTCAGTTAAAGGAAGGGGGTATATGAAACCATCCTGAAGAAGCTTTTCAATTTCATCTTTAATCATGATAGCCTTCTTGGAATGGACTAGATGGAGGCACTCGCAGACGATTTTGGCATAAGGATATTTACTAATCTTGTGCACCATTATGTTTAGGTTGATACCTGACATTTATTCATACGTCGAGAAAAAGGCATCATGAAACTCACGAAATAGGGCTATAATGTTCCCAATTTTCCACAAGTTAATTGGAATATTAGAGTTCTTAATTTTCATAATTAATTAAGTAAATAAGAGGGTGGAGGGACCCATAAACCCCATAGATGAATAAAATCGAGTTTTGATGTGTGAATGTGGGTTATTTAGAAGTAGATCTACATTATGGAGTAAGTGAAGTAGCTTCTTAAATGAAGGAAGAGTGGATATCATGGATTATTAATGTTAAATCATGGAGATCTTAGAGGAAGTCAACTAAGATCATGGTGCATTAAAAGTAAGATCATAAATCACTTGTGATGAAGTTGTTGAGGAAGTGGTGCATCTAATACGCACATGATGGAGAGAGTGGGAATTAAATGCAGACATGATGGAGATCATGGAGAGACAACGCAATCTTCATAGAGGCTAGTGGCCACATGTACACTGCAGTTATGAGGTGGGCCAGGGCTATGGAAGGCTCACAATCTATATAATGAAGAGGAAGGCACAATAGAAGGAAGGCTTTGTATTATTATTTTTGATCTGTTTATATCTAGATTTGTCATGTGACATTTCTATGCATGCTTATGATGTTTGGCTATTTCTGCAATGTTTTTTACCAGACGTGTGTTTTCGAGCAAAAATCCCACCCTTTCCCATGGGGGACTTTGAGTGCCTACTCTTGGAATGTTTCTATTTAGCTGCCATTCATCATCAGCCATTAGTTTCACATTCATCCACTCTCCTATGCACATTCAGTCTCAGGAATAATGCATTCATGTTTGAGGGTTTGAGAGGTGGAGGTTATTTCTAGCATTTTAGCTAGAAAACTAGTGGAGGATTCATCCTTTCACCTTGTTCTTCAATATCGGCCTTCCAAGAGCAACAGATTCATACCCGAAATTTAGGCCAACATTTCATACCTCCATGCAAAAGCAGTCCCCTCAAGGAGTTTCCAGTCCAGTCCTGTAGATCTATTGGAGGAAGGAAATTTCTAGTATTTCAGCTGGAAGTCCTATGAGGGAAAATATCCTCACCTTGTATTCATTGTTTCCATCATTCAGGATTTTATTTGCATTATCTAGAAGTAGCTTGAGACTCTCCTTCCTTGACAATGCAGGTTTCTCCAGTTGTTGTGTATTCAACAACTGCATTTAGTGGAGGAGGATAGAGGAGCTAGATCTTCAGCTTCTAGCTTAAGGATCTAGTGAAGGCATCAACCCTTCAAGCATAGATATTAATATACATCATATTGTAGCCATCTATGATCAGATTATGCTTCAAATTTTCATACCCAATAGTTATATGTGCAATCCCTAAGAGGTTAATTTTCCAATATTGCTAGATCTGGAAATTCCTTTCTGGGTTATCTTGGGTATTCATTATAGAGCCCGGATCTAAAATTTTAACATCATCTAAGATTTGAAACTAGAATATCTATATTGCTACATCTTTCCAGTAGTTGTAGTCCCAACATTTGTAGCAAGAACAACACAATTCAACCTCCAGCAGTCCAACAGTTACGTAGTCCCTGTTGTGGGAGGATCTTAGGGTCATTCTATCCATCTTCTTTATCTTCAGTGTCTCACATTTTGAGCACTATTGTACTTGTTATCCACCTCCTATATAATAAAATTACATAGTTATTATTTCCATTTGTATGGTGTATTTATATTACTTATTCATTTCTAAAGTTTTTAATTATTATGTTTTTTTATTACTGTATTCTCCCTTTTGGGATATTACAGTGGTATTAGAGCATGATCCTTGGCTCAACTTGTGGGCACTTCATCTTTAACATCAGAAGAAGAAAGATATAGTACAGATGTAAAATGTCGGAGGGTTTTATTTTTGCCACTCTTCTCTATATATATATATGCAATATCTCTCCAAAGAGGTCAAACAAATGAAGAGATAAAGGAAAAGGAAGGATCCAAGAAGGTTTGATGAGGAAGGTCAAAGCACTTCCTATCAGCAACAGATAAAACTGACAATGCATAGATCTCCACAATGTTCTACTAGATCCCCTTTTTTTGATAAGGAAGGTGAATGGTATGAATATGAAGGAGACTTGGGGTATGAGACCCTCAGAAAATATTTGTATGAGTAAAAATCACAACCTAGAGCTATCAAGGAGAATCTAACTCTCCAACATTTCTTGCAACTTAAAGAAGAAAGGAGATCCTGCATCAGCAATAGAAGAAAAAGGAATAGATTCTTCTTGCCTACATTTGATGGATCTCCCACAAGCACATTGATGGCTTGGAGGGAAGAGTTAGATACATTCTTTCAGTTATATCCAGTATCAGAAAGGGAGGTTGTGGATATTGCAGCACTCCACCTAGAGGGTGAAGACAAAGATTGGTGGTTTAGTCATTTGTGACATTTGAAAGCGTATGCTTGTGCAGATTTCATTCAAAGACTGAAGAAGAAATTTGGTAGAAGGAAACCAGAGACATATCACATTGAGAAAATTCCCATCATTGATGAGAGAGTACATGAAGATCCAAACAAATATTTCCTCATTATCACTCCAGAGGAGGAGCCCTTACCACCACCATCAGCTGGAGCAGTACTTGCATCAAGAGGAATAGCACTTGCATATTTGCAAGATGGTCCTAATCTCTTGACATTTGGAGCCCCATGCATGATTCATGAGATGCATGAGAAGGAGGAGGAATATACTAGCACTAGTACAATAGAAGACTAGCCATCATCAGTACCAGTAGTTGGTGGGACCATTGCACCAATGGAAGGAACTCTTGAAGATGTGCAAGATGTTCCTGAGATTAAACTTATCCAAGGCTTGCATATATTTTCATCTCATATTATTTCAGTACCTCATATTGAGATTTGTGGGACCATGCCATCAGATTCATTGCATAACCAAGGATTAGAGCACCTTTCTGATTTGGAGCAGCAAATTATCACTACACAAAGGACCCTTAACTTGATCAAGGAGAAAATGTTTAGCTATCCTAGCTTATCATGGTTGAGCTACACCCAAAACTTTGTGATGAAGTGTGGATTTTAAAAATATGGGAGGAGCACAGTCCTATTTAGTACAGTGCCTAACTATGAGTTTAGCATTCTATATGCCCATGAGACAACACATGTATCACCATGTAGATCTATAGCACTGTCACTTAGCTACAGTGATGAGAAGAGGGCCCCATTATTATTGGAGGATTCCAAAGGTAGCTTCACTCATGAAGCACGGGAGGGACAAATGATATGGTGGACATTTCATGATGGAAAGCATCATTGTTAGGGACAGTTTTATGAGTCCCTCACAATTAAAATATAATTTAAATCGGGCAGACAAAGGGAGTCTTTATGGGTTCTATTGGGCCATTGATGAGAGGATCTCATGGAGAGACCTAAAAGGAGGTGCACTTCATCATTTCATCGAGTGAAAAGCTATTCAGATGTAGGAGATTGGTATTCTACCTTGGAGGGATTCCAAGCTTGATCATGGCATGATTCATCATCCACATTGGGATGAATGAATCTAGATGAGGAGAAATAGGTTGCCAACCTTCTTGCAAATCTATGATACCAGGAAATAAGAAGCATGGTTGCACTGGTTGCTTTTGGGTGAGTATGGGTACTACCCAACATCTCACATTTGTATGATCCATTCCATACATATGACTAATTACATGCAACAACATGAGACATGGTTGTGTTCGTTGTTGATGTGAGAGTTTGGTAAACACATGATATATCTTATTTCCATGTATATTATTTTGTTTGGGATGTATCTCATGTCCATGAATGTACTTTTTTTTGGGATATATCTTATATTCATGTATGTGCTTTGGCTTGGTACATGGCATAACTCTCATATGATGTGGCAGCAGGGAGCTGATTTGTATTGTTCTAATGAGACATTCCACTTGTCCATTAGTATGTTGTTGCTCCATGACTTGCATCATGATGATGTAAGGTGGTAGCGAGAATCCTTGTTGCTTTGGTTACTTTTGGGAGAGTATAGGCTGATTTCTCCCCATACATTGCATGATATTGATGGAGGATGGCAACATAAGGCCTTACTAAATTGGCTTCTGTTGGGAGATCATGGTCATTGTACCTGGTATGATGATGATGTGATGTGGAAACAAGAGGAATTGTTGTGGTGGCTTCTATTGAGAAAGTATGACTCTCATATTTTCATTGATGTTGATTTGGCATGGCAGCAAGAATCATTGTAGCGGTGGCTTATTTTGAGACAATATGGCTCTCTTACATGGTTTCATGATGATCTAGCATGGCAGCAGAAGGATTTGTTGTGGTGGTTGTATTTGGGAGAGTATGGTTTGACATTGTACATGCTCATCCATATGTATCTACTTCTTATTTTTCACTATGTTGATGTGATTCTTGGATCCCACAAGGCCAATAGGGCTAATGATGAGAGCATTGATAGATGTAATCTACTCTATGTAGCATGGTTTTGAGAGATATTTTATGAGTTGGGACTTTCCACTTTGGGAAAATACCACTTCATTTCATGTATCTCATATATAGAGGAGATATTTGGACATCATATGGTTGCCACTTCGAGATTCATCGATGAAGAGATGCATCTATCGTTTCAGTTGGAAGCCATTCTAGACATTCTAGAAATGCAACTTTGGAGGTGGCCATGCATTACACATTGTAGCAGATGAGGAGGCCTTCCATATGAGGATGCCATTTGGAGGGAGGATGTTTGTTGCAACATCCACTTTTGTAGTTTCTTGAGGACAAGCAATATTTTGGCAGGGAGGACTGTAATAGTCCCAATATTCCATAAGTTAATTGGAATATTAGAGTTCTTAATTTTCATAATCAGTTAAGTAAATAAGAGGGTGGAGGCACCCATAAACCCCATAGATGAATAAAATCCATTTCGATGTGTGAATGTGATTTATTTAGAAGTATATCTACATTATGGAGTAGTGGAGCATCTTCTTAAATGAAGGAAGAGTGGAGATCGTGGATTATTAATGTTAAATCATGGAGATCTTGGAGGAATTCAACTAAGATCATCCTACATTAAAAGTAAGATCATAAAGCACTTATGATGAATTTGTGGAGGAAGTGGTATTTCTAATGCACACATGATGGAGAGAGTGTGAATTAAATGCAAACATGATGGAGATCATGCAAAGACAATGAAATATTCATGGAGGTTAGTGGCCACATATACATCGTAGTTATGAGGTGGGCCAGGGCTATAGAAGGCTCACAATCTATATAATTAAAATGAAGGCATAATAGAAGGTAGTCTTTGTATTATTATTTTTGATCTGTTTAGATCTAGATTTGTCATGTGAAATTTATATGCACACTTATGCTGTTCAGCTAAGTCTGCAGTGTTGTTTAGCACACAGGTGTTTCCAAGCTGAAATCCCACCCTTACCCATGGGGGACTTCGAGTGCCTACTCTGGGAAGGCCTCTATTGATCTACCATTAATCATCAGCCATTGGTGCCACATTCAACCACTCTCCTATGTACATTTATTCTTAGGAATAACACATTCATGCTTGAGGGTTTGAGAGGTGGAGGTTGTTTCTAGCATTTCAGCTAGGAAACCAGTGCAGGATTCATCCTTTCACCTTGTGCTTCATGATAAACCTTTCAGGAGTAGCAGATTCTCATATTTTGAGCACTTTTGTACTTGTTATCCACCTCTGTATAATAAAATGACTCAGTTATTTTTTCCATTTGTATGGTGTTTTTAGATTAATTGTTCATTGATGCAGTTTTCAATTATTGTTTTTTTGTATTATTTCATTCTCCCTTTTTAAATATTAAAAGGGCTTGATAGATCTCGATTTCAGATGAAGAAGAAGATGCTCCAATGTATATATTCTCAACTATACTTGTTTTCACTTAAATATTGAGAGGTATCATCTCTTCAATATCTGAGAGGTTCTTTTTAGAGTTGAC
Source organism: Pinus albicaulis (assembly GCA_034641835.2). Classification (NCBI taxonomy): domain Eukaryota; kingdom Viridiplantae; phylum Streptophyta; class Pinopsida; order Pinales; family Pinaceae; genus Pinus; species Pinus albicaulis. The sequence goes on from MU968480.1 coordinate 30,198,445, forward strand.
CTCATGAATGGAGATTAATTTCGTAAAGGGTTCAATAAAGTTATGTAGGTATACACCACTGAGATTATCCTCAAAAAGATCTGGTAACAAGGAATGATGATGATTCTCACCCCAAAACCCACCATCTAGAATCATGATCTCCATGATGATCTCATCAATATAAAATACGTGAGAGAAAGGATTAAAAGTTGTGCCATAATCGAGTGATCGATCTACCCAATTGGTTGAAGAAAAATTATGGGTTGCACAAGCCGAATAGATGGCTTCATAATCTAGCTCAATGGGGCTAAGTGGCATTCGGTCACCAAATAATTGGATGTAAATTTCATGAGGTACAATCCATGGATTAGCTAGGATCGTAAAGGGTGATATCATATTGATATAAGCAACCGAAGGTGGGGCATCACGAAGGAGAGGAAGAGGGAGTGAAAAGGTTCCCATAAGCGATGAATCCTTCAAAAATCCAACTCTGACATTTTTATAGGAATGTAAAATTTCCCCTATAAGAGGGAAACTTCTAGTGACATTGAATTAGAGGTGAAAAATATGAGATGATCTATGACTACGATCCTTCCTTTATGAGGAAAGGAAATTGTAGATAAATCAGTCATAATGACAGAAGCCATATCATAAAACCATGTATGTCCTAGTAGAAACTTATAATCAATAGGTCCGTTAATAAATTCTAATTCAACGGAGAAGGTTTTCCCCCCTAGTTCTACATGGAGGGAACTCAAAATCCCATAGGGTTTATATGTCCTCCCATCAAATGATTTTAATGTGGTGGTTGATTGGTTCAGTTGGGGTGAACCAATCGCATTCCAGGAAGATGAGTAAATAATGCAGGTCAAGGATCCCTCATTCACAATAGATCAATGGATGTTCTTACCATGGATGATGACCTGAATAATAAAATATAAGTGAGCTGGAAGAAAATGGGTATACTATTCATGGGAGAAAACCACTAGGTTGGAATCTGATAGATCCACACATACGATAGCTGAAAACAAGGCCTTCTTTTGAGTGGGGTAGTTTTCGAACACCTCATGAGTTGACATAGTTTATGTATAATGAGCCAAGTCTTCAACTACATTATAATTTTGGGAAACTCTTGATCGAGGTTTGAAATTAGACTTATGGATAACACCCTTCAGAGGCTTGATATTCAATTCCATAGGAAGAAGAGGTGGAACGAAATCAGATAAAGGTGGTGCCAAAAAAACGGGTTAATCAGTAGCTTGACCATTCAGTGGATTCACATTACCATAGCCCTTGTTTCGAGTGGCCACCATAACATCGGATTTCATCTTTGAGGAGGAAAGAATAATAACCATGTTAGAGGAAGAAAGGACTTGGGAAAACATATGAGTCTCTCGATTGGGAAATTGGTCGGTCAACACAACAGGAGAAGTGGAATATTTAAGAAACTGATTCACTTCAACACGACCTGGACAATTACATATAAAGTGATCCTCTTTCAAATCAAGCATGGGTATCGAGACTTTTTTTTCTCATCAGAAGACAAATTTGTTTGTTTATCTTGTGGTGAGGAGTCTTTCTTTTATTACCTTTTCCATTATTCTTACTTCCATGTTTCTATTGAGACTTTCCTTTGTTAGATGAAATGGCATTTATCTCAGAAGCATGAGTCACAAGACGATGGGATTGAGGGCATTGCATAGGAGTGGTGAAAGCAATACCATATGTTTTACTCGCTGACTATGAACTATCAAAACCAATCATGCCATCATTAGCATGAGATGCTTTACCAAATGGAGGAGGAACAATGTTTGAAGGTCTCAGAGCATTAAGTATATTATCATAGAGTGTGCCTCATTGGGTGTAAACAAGATATAAATATTGAGCACGAGCAAAGACTTTCTCTTCGGCCACAACCCCACCTTTGGCCACATCTTCTATTATGGGTTCTAACAGAGACTTCATAAACCATTTCACTGACAATTAATCGAAAACATAAGTCTTGACTAACCGACAACAATGCCTCCACTCGTGAACGTGATCTAAAATGTGAGTGGAATATGATTGTTTAACATTAGTCAATAGTTCCGTTATAATTTCATATATGATGGGAAACTAGAAATGTGTGAGGAAGGTAGTGGCTAAAGTCTTGAAATCATGAAACAATGCTCTATGTAACTCAATATACCATTTAGTTTCAATACCTAAAAGCATTCATTGAAAAAGACACAGTCGAATGGAATCATCACCAAGGGAGTTGGATAAACACCATAAATGATTAATCAGATTTGGATCATGGACCTAAGTGATAGCTCAAAATTAAAAGTGTTCAAAAGTGTGCCAAACCTGAGCGACTAGATAGATCTCATCTTCCTGATTCCAGCACTATGAACGGTTCGAAAAACCGACACCATATGAAGACTTTATTACAGTTTGAAAAGTCCAGTAAACTGGAATTTTTGAAATTTGACCAAGTTTGACTGGAATTTTTGGAAAATTCAAAAAAGAGAATATTCCATAAAATATTCCTCAAAATATTCCTCGAAATATTCCTTCGAATATTCCCTAAAATATTCTTGAGAATATTCCATTTGGACCAGTCAAGTTGTGACAAGTGTCACCTTGTTATTTGCAGTGGATGCACGTGTTTTAATTTGGGCCAATTAGCATCTGACACGTGGCAAGCCCGGAGGCTACCATGTGGACCATGAATCGTCAAGAAAATTATTTTGGGGTCCCCGGGGCTCGAACCTGAGACCTGCTGCCTGCACACACATGCATTTTACCAACTCTCCTAACGGTGTGTCTTAACCAACTCTAGGCACCATATTTATTTAATATTGAATAGATTGTAGTTAAGGGTTTGGAGAGGGGCCAACCCCTCCCCCATATGGTCGTCGCACCATCAATTGAGGGATTAAGCCCTAACTGTCACCGCTAGCATATCAAATCCATGGTGTATCACATATCTCCAGCATCCGCAGTCAGTCCGACGAACATGCTGATGGTTAGTAGAACTCTGCCATCGTTCCAAGTTCCGTGCCAATGGTTTAAATACGCGGTTAAGGTTTTAGCACATGTGCCTGGGATTACTGACAGTGAAATTTACCACTAACCATTAAACTGGCAGGTTAACTAGAGCGCCCAACTAATTTTTTGGAATTTCCTAATAATTGATATGAATGGATGATATTTGTTATGCTATGCAAAGTATCCAAACATATATGATAATGTGTGCATAAGGTTCTCCTTAAATTGCAGGTTAAAAAAATAGCTTTGGCTTTGTTAATCAGACTTCTGTGTGAGGACTGTTTAAGTATTTTAAGTATTTATAATTGTACAGCAGTAAAGAACAGAAAGTAAACTTCATAAAGCACATTACACAACAAATTTTTGATGCAGTTCACCCCTCGTGGGCTACATCTGCCGGTCCAGCTCCCAATGGCATGTCCCTATTTGTATTAATTTGATCAAAATGTAAGTACAATTGAAAATAAGCCTCAATAGGAAAAAATATCTGTAAAATCAGCTTCATAAGGTATGAATTAACCAGAGCTGGCTATTCATTTACATAAAATAGATAAAGAGAGCCCAATACACTACCTTCTCCATGATGGCCCTGATGGCTCCTTAATCTTCCTTGAAGCCAAAAAGGCTTAAAAACACCTCTATTTGACCTGAAACCTATGCCAAACTGCTCAAAATGTTAAAAATACCCAAAATTGACTATTTTTGCACTCAATTTGGTTCAATAATGAGGGAATTATGGCCTCTCCAAGAAAACTTCCCAATGTCCCCCCAAAACCCCAATAAATGTGGAGGACTACCAGTTAACAATGCCAAAATGGAAAACCTCTCGAAAATGGTGGAGGCACTCCCAAACATGGTAGAACTGTTAGATGTGGAAATTAATGTTAGGGCAGGGTGGTCACATGCCCCACCCCCACCGGAACTGTTGACCTAACCATGCACGTAATGGTTTCTAGGTAACATTTAATATGCATCTGCATGGCTACATGGCGTTGTTTTTGGATGGTTATGTTTAACCGCCAGAGGCTTAAGCCCAAGGTTCTTTCTGTAGGTCATGTGAAGTGTGAGGGCTGGCCGTTAGGGGTTGGCCCCCATTTTCCGCCAACCCATTCAAGTTCAAACTTCAAATATCACTGGTGACCCATAGTTATTAAGATTCATGATGCAGACGAGTCGATCAGGCTTGTGCACTCACGGGCAAGAGGCACGGGTTCGATTCCTGCCAAGTCATAAAATTTTATGTTAAATGACCAAACTCACCCAACCCGAATGGATGTTTAGACTTGCATGCAGGTCAGCCTTCTACCTGAGGAGTTGAGTCATCCTGAACGCGTGCAAGTTGGGTTGTTGCGTGCAAACCCCGACCCAAATTTACATGCATAGGTTGCCCATAAATTCGTGAAGGTCAGATCGACTACTCTTGGACCTTTTCAAAACCAACTAGGCATGGGGCCATGTGGCAACCTCTGGGCAAGCCACGTGGCACCCAATGATTGGCCTCCACCAACCTTACCAAAAATCACTTTTAAAATTTTTTTTTGGCTAAAATTTCAAAAGTCAAACCAAGTCAAATAGTCATTTTTTGAAGTTTATTGGACAATTTCAAACCTCAATAACTTCTGCATACGACCTCATTTTTTAGAACCATTCATGGTGCTAGAACCGCAGCGACGAGACGTTTACGATCGTTCAGATTGCAACCATTTTTTAGAACTTTAATTTTTGAGCAAATTTTTTAACTCGGACATGATCTCTTGATCACACCTCACCACTGGGAATATTTTGGACGCTAAAAGCCTTCAATTACCTATTCATAAGATGAGGGTATAGCCCCCTCACCTTTTCCACCTCCATCCATTTTTCCTTACTTGGTTTGCTGCCTTTAAGACCAATTCGAAGATAATCGACACTTCCCCTCTTAGAAGTGCTTGTCCTCCTGTCAAGGATAGTATCCTCTTTAAGCTCATCCAAATATTTTGGGGATAATTCTTCTATTGATGGCAGCTGAATTTCACTCCCTTGATCAGCAATCAAAGGAGGCTCATACAAACGTAAATTTTCCACATTCACAACGGAATACATTTGCATATATGAAGGAAAATCTAGTTGAAAATAATTATTTCCAACTTGTTTAATAATTTTTAATGGACCATAATGAATAGGCTTCAGCTTTTTACCTTCTCATTGCATTCTTTCTTTGCTAATATGCAGCAATACCTCATCACCTTCTTTAAATTTATGATCAACTTTGTGTTTCTCATGCCTCTCCTTATACTTGACTTGACTCTTTTCAAGTTGTTCTTGAACTTGCTGATGTATGAGCTAAATTATTTCAATGAACATGCGAGCTTTGTCAATGTCATTATGCCCATCAATGGCAATATCCTTCTCAAGAATGAAATCTAAAGGTGACTTAGGCAAATACTCAAAAAAAACTTCAAAAGGCGAAGTATTTATAGAAGAGTGCTTGGCCCGATTGTAAGCATGCTGAATGTAATGCAAGTGCTCATCCCAAAACATGGGATGCTTGCTGCAATAACCTCTCAAAAGATGTACAATGGTTCTTTTCACTACCTCTATTTGGCCATCTTTTTTCGGATGGAAAGTAGTACTCTTTTTCAACTTAGTGTCCATCATCTTCCATAATTGGGACCAAAAATTCCCAACAAATCTAGAATCCCTGTCACTAACAATAGAAGTAGGCAAGCCATAATGAACCCATACATGTTGAAAATATAAATCAACAATTTTTTCAGCAGTTATATTTTTTTTACATGGCATAAGAATACACATCTTGCTGAATCTATCAACTACTACATAAAGATAATCATGCTGCTTTCTAGACATTGGTAGACCTCCCACAAAATCCGTAGAAACACTTTCCCATGGTCTATAAGGTACCGGTAATGGCATATATAAACTAAGCTTCATATTTCTAGGCTTGCTTGTAGCACATAATGAACAACCTCTAATGAAACGTGAAACACTATCTACCAGGCGAGGCCAATAACAATACCTCTGTAAATGTGCCACTGTTTTGCTTACCCCGAAATGTCCAGAAATAAGAGAAGAATGATCTTCTCTCATAACACTTAGTCTCTCTCCTTGTGGTATGCACAACTTGCCCATATGAAACAACAAATTATTATGCAAGTGATAATCATTCTCTTCAACTTGATTCCCTTCACTCAAGTTAGCATACACGTCCTTAAAATCAACATCTGATGCATATTGTTCTATGTAACTCTCATGTACAATAGAATCATTCTTTAAGTAAAGTAGTATCACTAATAATAGGCCTTGAAAGCATATCAACAAATTTATTGAAAATACCTTTCTTGTACCTTATTACCAAGTGAAATTGTTGTAGGAAACCCATACATCTGAAATGTCATGACTGTTGCAATTTACTTTGCGACTGCAAGTATTGTAAAGGCTGATGGTCGATATGTAAAACTGTCTCTTTGCCCATCAAATAGTGTTTCCACTTTTTGATGTTTTGTACCAATGCATAAAAATCTTTATCATATGTAGGATAATTCACAACAGCACCATTAAATGTCTCATAATGAAAAGCGATAGGCTTACCATGCTGTAAGAGAACTACACCCATGGCGTAATCACTAGCATCAGTCTGAATCTTGAATGGTTGTCTCAATTCTAGTAATGCAAGCACTGGAGCTGAACTTATCTTCTCTTTCAAAAATTCAAAAGCTTTATGTTGCTTGCCTCCCCATTGAAAAGCACGCTTCATACTTGTCACTGCATGCATAGGAGCTGCTATGGCAGAGAATTTAGAAATAAACTTCCTCCAATATTGAGTTCCACCCAAAAAACTTCTTACCTCTATAATGGATTTGGGAGTAGGCCAATTCACAATGGCTTCTACTTTAGAAGGATCAATTCTCAAAGTACCTTCTCCTACTATGTGTCCTAAATAAACCAAAGAAGTCTTTCCAAATTCACACTTTGACATTTTAAAAAACAACTGCTTTTTCTTCAAAATATCAAGTACTTTCTTAACATGCATGACATGCTCTTCTCTAGTCTTGCTGAAAATTAAGATGTCACCTACATATAAAATAACAAAATCATCAAGAAAAGGACGTAGAACATCATCCATCACCTGCATGAAAGTTGCAGGTGCATTACATAAACCAAAAGGCATAACAAGCCACTCAAAGAGTCCCTGTTTGGTTTTGAATGCAGTCTTCCAAATATCACTTTCTGCAATTCTAACTTGAAAATAACCACTACATAAGTCTAACTTAGTGAAAAATTTAGCATCTTTCAGCTGATCTAACAAATCCTCTATCCTTGGGAGTGGGTAACAATTTTTTAACGTTATTTTGTTCAATGCCCTGAAGTCCACACACATACGCCAAGTTCCATATTTCTTTGGAATCAAAACTATCGGTGACCCACATGGTGTTGAGATTCAACAAGATTATGAGCTTAGTGAAAAGAGTCGGCTTCACTAAGTGGGCCCGCAGGCTATTTTTGTTGCAAATCTATTTTTAGACTATGTCTATTTCTAGACATGGTGATCATATTTCAGAAGTTGCAGGATGCTATTTGTGGATGGTTAGTCAAGTTGGAAAAATAGATGAAATTCTATTTTTAGAATATTGGGCAAAGTCTATTTATAGATCATCGATCTAAAAATAGAAGTGTTGATTATTATTAGCTCTTAGTAATAATCTGACAATAAGTAGCAACTTATTCTCTTAGAGAACTTAGTTTCAGTGCACAGATTTGGAAAATCAGTGGGCTAAAGGAATTATGCAATTCCTAGGGTTTACTGGGGGTTCATGCATGGAGGACTCAGTTAGAACTAAAGTGGCAAAGTTATGACAGAGTTGGAAGAGTAGTTCATGGAGTTGTATTCAGTTTAACTCAGTTAGACTCAGTTGAGCTAGTTGTATATAGTCTAACTGAATGATACACTAGTGAGAGTGGAGTGAATTAATTATTTAATTAATTCACAAATAATAACTCATTAATCAACTGAACAATATAGCAGTTAACTATAGTGCATGTCAATTTCAGTGAAAATCCAGTGGAGAGGTAGGTGAAAGGGCAAGATGGACAATCTGTTGTGACTATAGTGATGCATCGATTGCATCACACACACATTGGAGTTTCCAATGAGAATTGTGCAGTCAAGGCAAGGGTAATTCGAATTCATTCAGAGCTATTCTTCAGCAGGTATTGCGCAGTGGAGGCAGGCTATCAAGAGGCAGAAATCAGTGCATGGATTTGGAAATTTATTTTGATTAGTGTGTGACAATTGATTGTACTGAGAGCTTGATGTACTAAGCTTTGTATGAGATTGTTACATGATATCCATGATACATAATATATGATATTTGGGGTTTTCATCTTTGGGCTTTCCCGTTAAACAACTGTGTTATGTGCGATTCTTTTTATTTATGCTTCACATGTGTTTGTAATTAATTTTCCGCAAAATATTAACAGTGGAATGATTCTGTATTTTGCAAGAAGTTAAATATTGTGAGATCAGGGGAATCTAGATGTATGCATGCTTAGTGTATACTAATTTCTACATGGTATCAGATCAGTGTTAATTCTTGAAGATTGCAATTGTGAAGAATTGTTGAGTTTGTGCTGGTGGATAATTCGAATTTGCTACATAAAATTCTTGGTGTATAAGTTGAGTATACATTGAAATGTATTTCAATGGGATGCAATTGGAGTATGCCCTTGATGGGAGCATGAATTACATAGCCTGGAAGAATAGGATGGAGACAGTGTTGTTGGATAATGGACTGAAGGAGTTCATCGATAGTGATGTTCCTAAGCCGGGAACTAGCGATGATGAATTACTTGACACATGGAAAAAAAATATAGAAAAGACAAGAAGAATTATGTTGGAAGGTGTGAAGGACCATATTGTGTCCAGCCTTCACGGGAAAGCCACTCCATTCTTAATGTGGAAGGCTTTGATAGATTTGTTCCAAATCAGCAGCGACCAGAGGAAGTTGACGTTGAAAGATCAGCTCAGAAAAATAAAAATGGAGAAGGGCGACAATATTCCAAAATATCTCACGAAGTTTGTCCACTATAGGGATGAAATGGGAAGTGTGGGGATTATTTTTGATGATGAATACTTGGTGAGCTAGGCTCTCCTTGGGCTTCCGAAGAGTTGGCATAGCTACGAAGACTCTATCAATGGACTAGAGAAACTATCGGGATGGGAGTGACTTTGGTCGAATCTTGTGCAGGAGGAGATAAGGTAGGGTACTAGGGATGGATCTTCATCGAAGAATGAAGATGAAGAGAATTTCACTTTGGCTACCAAAGCAAGGAAAGGGAAGGGGAATAATTTTCCTTCAAAATCCGAAGCTAAATGCAAGAACCAGGATTTGGCCAAGGTGAAGTGTTTTCACTGTCACGAACATGGACATTTCACCACTAACTTCCCACAGAAGAAGAAGAACAAGAAGGTTGTTGGAGTTGCAGCTGGACATGCCTTAGCCTCGCATTTTGAACTTGATTTCTCTTTGATCGCATGCTTGGTTTCAAGCTATATGGTATCGGTGTGGTATTGATAGTGGTGCGTCTTTCCATATGACGGGAGACAAGGAGTTGTTTAGTGACTTGGAGGAGAAGGACCTCCAGATGCATATAGAGATGGGCGATGATGGTTGATATAGTGCAACTGGAATTGGGACCATTACCTTTGAGAGGGAGTCTAGTAATCCATTCTTGTTGAAGGATATTATGCATGTTCCAGGTTTGAAGAAGAACTTGGTCTCGGTCGCAATGTTGGAAGACAAAGGTTATGATGTTGTTTTTAGTGAGGGAAAAGCTTTCCTTCAACATAAAACAATGGGTCAAACCAAGAGGATAGGGATTCAAGTTAATAATATTTATAAGCTGGAGGTAGATGGCTATGCTCCAATGGTAGGCAAAGCAGAAGAAGTGGTGAGTCAGGTTGAGGGCGAATTATGGCATCGGAGATTGGGCCATCTTTACCATGGCGCTTTGAAGATTTTGTAGCAGATTTCTACTGGACTTTCCAAGGGTACTCTTGCGTAGTCAAATCAGTGCAAGGGATGTACTATGGGTAAGTTTGTGAAGACCACCTTTCATGAGGAGGAGAACCGTGCGTCAGTGATCTAGGAGAGAATTCACATAGATGTGTGTGGACCTTTCTCAATTGCTTCAATAGCAAAACACAGGTATTATGTTATATTTGCTGATCACAATTCTCGTAGACTCTGGATCTTATTCATGTAGAGGAAGAGATAAAAATTCTCAAATTTCTATGAGTTTAAAGCATTGGTGGAGAAGGAGTCGGGGAAGCAAGTGAAATCTCTATGAAGCGATAATGGTGGTGAATACATCTTGAGCGAATTCAAAGACTTTTGTAGCAAAGAAGGAATTCAAAGAGAACTCGTAGCGCCTTATAACCCATAGTAGAATGGGGTCACGAAGAGGAAGAATAGAATGATCATGGATGTTGCACGAGCTATGTTGCATGATCAGGGCCTACCAATGCACTTATGGGCGGAAGCATGCAACACTGCGGTTTATATGCAAAACCGTTGTCCTCATAGAGTACTTGGCATGAGTACACCTGATGAAGCTTTTACTGGTAAGAAGCCTGATATTTCTCATTTGAATATTTTTGGCTCATCTATTTACATTCATGTGACAAAGGACGCCAGGAAGAAGCTGGAGCCGACTGTAGAAGTTGGGATATTTGTGGGGTACACAGAAACACCCCATAATTATCATGTGTATTTACAAGACAGTTGGATGACTGTGGTGCAATGGGATATAAAATTCAATGAGGTGAAAGCCATGAAGTTGTCGCTTGAGAGGGAGCTACACTTGCATGCAAAGGAGGAACTTCTTGTTCCAAAAGATGAGCCTTTAGATGTGGATCAGCCATAGGAGGGGATTCATGGAGTGGAGGAGTCCACTCATGTGGAACCAAACATCAAACAAGGCAGAAAGTGGACTACAAAAGATGAGAGACTGAAGCTTGATGCATCACAGAATGTAGGAGTCCCTACATCACAGCGCAGACAGAGACAGTCACCTGACCAATTTACTAGATACATGGCTCTGATGAGCAAGTGTATCATGACAGATTCATCTTATTTTGAAGAAGTAGTGGAGGAGCCCACATGGGTAGATGCCATGGTGGAGGAGTATGACTCCATTTTCATTAACAGTGCTTGGAAGACTGTTCCAAGGTCGGTGGGAAAATCAGTTGTAGGATCAAGATGGATCTACAAGGTAAAGCAAGCTATTGATGGGAGCGTTGAGAAGTATAAGGCAATATTTGTTGCCCGGGACTTCTCACAGATTGAGGGGATTAATTATGAAGAAACCTTTGCACCTGTTGCATGGTATTCTTTCATAAGTACCATCCTTTCTCTCTCAGCGCAAATGGGTTGGCACATTCATCAGATGGATGTGAAGACTGTGTTCCTTAATGGGATCATTGAGGAAGAGGTGTACATTGAGCAACCTAAAGGATTTGAGATCTTTAGAAGAAAGTCGCATGTGTGCAAACTCAAAATAGCGTTGTATGGGCTGAAGCAAGCACGTCATGCTTGGTACACATAGATCGACAGCTATTTGATTGGACTTGGCTTCACCAAGAGTGAGGTGGATGAAAACCTGTACCAAATTGTGGTGGAGGGTAAGCTTTTAATCATTTTTCTTTATGTTGATGATTTAATACCAACAGGTGATGAGCAGTTCATATACTCATGCAAGGCAGATCTTGCAAAGGAGTTTGAGATGAAGGATTTGGGCCTCCATTATTTCCTTGGATTGGAAATATGGCAGTGGGAAGGTGAACTGTTTGTGTCTCAAGGCAAGTATGCCTAGGAGATACTGGAGAAGTTTCACATGCAAGGCTGCAAACCTATCGACACTCCTCTTCCAGGAAATTGGAGGAAAGAGGATGCCACATTGGCAGAGGTAGTGGATGCCAATGTTTATCGACATTGGTGGGTTCGCTCATGTATTTAGTTAATACAAGACCAGACATATGCTATGCGGTGAACCAACTTTCACAAGCAATGGTTAAGCCTACCAAGCTCTTTTGGAAGGTAGGCAAACATGTTTTGAGATATCTCAGGGGCACATCTAAGTATTTCTTATGGTATAGACAAATGGATGAGGTGAATTTTCATGGCTTCACGGATGCATATTGGGCAGGCAGCCCAACAGACAAAAAGAGCACATCAGGTGGGATTTTCAGTATTGGATCTACAACAGTTTTTTGGTACAATAGGAAAAAAATATCTGTGGCACTTAGTTCAGTAGAAGTAGAATACATGGCAGCAAGTCAAGCTGCATGTGAGGCTATCTGGATGAGGAAGATCCTGGTTGGTTTGTTCAGTTCACATTTTGATCCTACAGTCATACATTGTGATAATCAAAGTTGCATTAAACTCTCGATTAATCCAGTGTTTCATGATAGATCTAAACATATTGATATCCAGTAACATCATATCAAATATTGTGTGCAGCAGAAGATCATGTTGCTTCAGTACATTCCTACAGAAGATCAGGATGCAGATATTCTGACAAAGGCGCTCACCAGGAGCAAATTCGAATATCATAGAGGCAGGATCGTTGTGAAATATAATCCCTATCTTGTTTAGAGGGAGTGTTGAGATTCAACAAGATGATGAGCTTAGTGAAAAGAGTCACCTTCACTAAGTGGGCCCGCATGCTATTTTTGGCGCAAGTCTATTTTTAGACTATGCCTATTTTTAGACATGGTGATCATATTTCAAAAGTTGCAGGATGTTATTTGTGGATGGTTTTTCAATTTGGAAAAATATATGAAATTATAATTTTATAATATTGGGCGAAGTCTATTTATAGATCGTCGATCTAAAAATAGAAGTGTTGGTTATTATTATCTCTTAATAATAATCCGACAATAAAAAACAACTTATTCTCTTGGAGCACTTAGTTTCAGTGCAAAGATTTGGCAAATCAGTGGGCTGAAGGAATTATGCAATTCCTAGGGTTTACTGGTGGTTCATGCATGGAGGACTCAGTTAGAATTGAAGTGGAAAAGTTATGATAGAGTTGGAAGAGTATTTCATGGAGTTGTATTCAGTTTAACTCAGTTAGACTCAGTTGAGCTAGTTGTATCTAGTCTAACTGAATGATACACTAGTGAGAGTGGAGTGAATTAATTAGTTAATTAATTCACAAATAATAACTCATTAATCAACCGAACAAAATGAGTAAGCAATTCACATTCTTTGTCACTCAGAGAGAGGCAAGTGAGAAAGGGAAAGATGTAACATCATATGACGATATGGATGCATTGATTGCATCACACACACATTGGAGTTGCCAATGAGGATTGCACAGTCAAGGCAAGGGTAATTCGAATTCATTCAGAGCTATTCTTTAGCATGGATTGGGCAGTGGAGGTAGGCTATCAGGAGGCAGAAATCAGTGCATGTATTTGCAGATTTCTTCTGATTAGTTTGTGATGATTGATTGTACTGAGAGCTTGATGTACTAATATTTGTATGAGATTGTTACATGATCTCCATGATACATAATATATGATAGTTGGGGTTTTCAACTTTAGGCTTTCCCGTTAAACAACTATGTTATGTGCGATTGTTTTTATTTATGCTTCACATGTTTTTGTAATTAATTTTTTGCAAAAGGTTAGCAATGGAATGATTATGTATTTTGCATGAAGTTAAATATTGTGAGATCAGGGGAATCTGGATGTATGCATGCTTAGTGTATACTAATTTCTACACATGGTGAAGTGCTTGGTCTTATGAAACCTTTGTCCAACAAGTCTTTAATTTTCCTCTTTATTTCAACATTCTCCATGATAGACATGCGGTGCATGCCTATGTTTGGAAGAGGACAATCTTGTTGTAACTGTATTTCATGTTGAATCTCCTTTTAGGAGGCAAACCTGTTGGCTCCTAAAACATCTCATGATGTGCATCAACTACATCATATAAATCTGATTTTAACTTGGGATCACAATTTTCAAATGACTCATAATTCACATCAACCTTAGGCTTAACCATAAGAAGTACAAAACTCTTACTAGAATTCACTAGCCTTTTTACATGTCCAGCATTTACCATCGCTATATTTGTCTTCTTATGATGTGCTCTAACAATAAAATCCTTGCCATATTTAAATAGATGTTAATTGTTCTCATGGTGATGGAAGATAGCTTTCCTGTCATATAAGTAAGGACTTCTCAAAATAATTCCTCATATATCAAGTGGAACAACATCTAGTTCAACTGTGTCAATGAAATGTGTAGTAATTGCAAAGCACAATACACACTTTTTTGAAACTTGTAAGTTTGCATCCTTGCAAATCCAACCAAGTGGATATGGTCTTGGATGTGGAATGGTCTCAAGTTTTAGCTGCTTGACTAAGTCTTCTGAGATAAGGTTCTCTTGTTACCCACTGTCAAACAATGTGTCTATTTTTGTATGTTTTGAAATAACCCTCACATGGAATAGTCCAATTCTTTCTTCTTCATTGGAGCTTGTACATGACAGTTTGAAGTACTAGTACTTGGCTTAGTTTCAATTTATTTTCCCTTCATATTCTTCAAACCCATGGTTGTAATTTTAGTTTCATCTCCTGAATCATCACCTAAATCTTGTTGTGTAGTTGTGGTAGCTGCAATTTTCTTCTTCCCTTTGTTTTTGTTAAATTGAGTTATTTTTTCAAGATGAAGTTTCAAATAGTTTTTCACTTCATGGCCTTCTCTTGAACAGTGTTTACATATCACTTTATCACCCTCCTTTTTGGCAGATGCATTCTTTTTTCCTTTTCCTTTTGAGGTTGTATCTTTGTTTTTCCCCTTAAAAGGCTTGTTTCTACCCTCTTCAAAAGTATGTTTCCCTCTAGCCTCTAAATGTGTGGCTTGGACACAAACCTCATCTATACTAGTAGGATTGAACATAAGGATAGTATGTTTAAGGTAGCTATGTAAACCACCTATATATTTCAACAAATTTTCTTGACTCTACAAGTCTACCCCTAAGAAGAGTGTTATTTTCCTAAACTCTTGGGTGTAGTCTTGTACATTTTTCCCCTTAAGTTGTCTGAAAATTTTCCAATTCATGACAGTTTTTTGTAAATGATCTAATGGATAAAACTATTTTTTTATTGTAGTAATGAAATCAACCCATGATAAAATGATCTTACCATGTTTTATAATCTCCTCCTTGGTTTTGGCTTCCCACCAAACAAGTTTTGCACCTTCCACTCTCAAAGAAGCTAGCTGAATTTTGGTGTCATCATCATGAAGGTTCTGTATCCTCAAGTAAACATCCAACTGCTTTTCCAATTTTCAAGTTTTTCTGCATTGACTTCACCATTAAACATAGGCAACTCAAAATTAACATCAAGTTTTAAAAATGGACTTTTACTAGTGTTCTTTGACTTGTGAGATTGATTCACCGAAGTAGAGGATGACGATGATGAGGAAGAGGATGAAGATGGGGATGGTGGATCACCATTTCCTCCATGTCCTTTATTTGACTTGTATTCATTTTTCTTTCCTCCTAAAGATCCCTCTCTTTCCTTGTGAATTTTAGACCCTTCTCCTTCAAGACTTTCATTCCTTTCTTAGTAGATTATCCTCACCATTTCAGTCATGTATAGGAATGCCTTTCTGAACACCCTTTCTTCCTCTTTGGGATTAATGTCTTCAGGAATTTCTCCTCCTCCTGAAGTCATGCTTATGGCTTCTTCTGTTTCTCTTGGAGGTGAAATTGAAGGTGGATATAATCACACTCTTTCCTTCCTTGGTTTAGGATTTCTATGATCTCTCACCAATTGATCTTCTCCTCTCTTGAGCTTAAGCCTAGTAAGCATCAAAAACCTTGAAAAAAGTTAAACAAACCTTGCACAACAATAATACAAAGTGTAGAACTCTAGCTCTAATACCAAATTGATCTGAACAGATGATATTTGTTACGCTATGCAAAGTATCCAAACAGATAAGATAATGTGTGCATAAGGTTCTCCTTAAATTGCAGGTTAAACAAATAGTTTTGGCTTGTTAATCAGACTTATGTGTGAAGATTGATTAAGTATTTTAACTATTTATCAGTGTACAGTAGTAAAGAATAGAAAATAAACTTCACAAAGCACATTACACAGAAAATTGTTGACATAGTTCACCCCTCCTGGGCTACATCTGTCGATCCAGCTCCCAATGACATGTCCCTATTTGTATTAATTTGCTGAAAATGTAAGTACAATTGAAAATAAGCCTCAGTAGTCAAAAATATCTGTAAATCAGCTTCAGAAGGTATGGATTAACCAAAGATGGCTATTCATTTACATAAAACAGATAAAGAGAGCCCAATAAACTGCCTTCTACATGATGGCCCTGATGGCTCCTTAATCTTCCTTGAAGCTAAAACTATTGAAAAACACCTCTGTTCGACCTGAAACCTGTGCCAAACTGCTTAGAATGTTTAAAAGACCCAAGATTGACTATTTTTGCACTAAATTTAATTCAATAATGAGAGAGTTATGGCCTCTCCAAGAAAACTGCCCAATGTCCCCCAAAAACCCCACTAAATGTGGAGGACTACCAGTTAACAACGCCAAAATGGCCAACCTCCCAAAAATGGTGGAGGTGCTCCCAAACATGGTATAACTATTAGATGTGGCAATTAATGTCAGGGCGAGGTGGTCACATGCCCCACCCCCGCTGGAACCGTTGACCTAACCACACACATAACGGTTTCTGGGTAACATTTAATATGTGTCCCCATGGCCACATGGCATTGTTTGCGGAAATTTATGTTTAACTGTCAGAGGCTTAAGCCTAGGGTTCTCGCCACAGGTCATGTGAAGTGTGGGGGTTGGACCTTAGGGGTTGGCCCCCATTTTCCGCCAACCTATTCAAGTTCAAACTTCAAATATCACTAGTGACCCAAATTTATTAAGATTCACCATGCAAACGGGTTGGTCGGGCTTGTGCACTCATGGACGGGAGGCCTCAGTTCGATTCCTGCCAAGTCATAAAATTTTTGTTAAATGGCCAAACTCACCCGACCTGAATGGTCATTCAAACCTGCGTGTAGGTCGGCCTTTTGCCAGAGGAGTCAAGTCATCCCAAACGTGTGCAGGTCAAGTCATTGTGTGCAGACCCCAACCCAAAACTACGTGCAAAGGTTTCCCATAAACTTGTGCAGGTTGGGTCGGCTTCCCTTGGACCTTTTTTAAACCAACTAGGTCTGGGGCCATGTGGCATTCTCTGGGCAGGTGACGTGGCATCCAATGATTGGCCTCTACCAACCTTACAAAAAATCACTTTTAACAATTTTTTCTTTGCTAAAATGTCAAAATTCAAACCAATTCAAACAGTCTTTTTTTGGAGTTTACTGGACGATTTCAAACCTCAGTAACTCTTGCATATGACCTCGGTTTTCAGAATTGTTTGCGGCACTAGAATCACAGCGATGAGACCTTTCTGGTCATTCAGATTGCAACCATTTCTGAGCACTTTCATTTTTGAGAAATTTTTTAACTTGGACATTATCTCCTGATCACTAACTAGAGTTAAACTTTAGTTCTCCACATTTGCTGGAGGATTTTTAGGGGGTCATTGGGAAAAATGAGTTCAGGCTCTACCTTGAGCTAGATTCAACCAATTTTGGAGTGCCAATAGTTAATTCCGATTATCTCAGACATTACAAACTCATTTTTTAGGGTTTCAGAGCCATCAGAGGACTTTTGAGCAGGTTTTTGCTTCGGATAAGTTCTAGGGGCCACTAGGGCCACCATGGGCCAACAACAGTTTGAGGCCTAGATAGTGCAAATAGAGGCCTTATTCAAAAATCCAATAGTCAATTTTGGATGTTTCAGATGTTTTGGAAGTAATTATTTTGTTTGAAGAGCTTGTAGAAGAATTTTTAAGACCGATATGTTCAGTGAAGTTCTAGGGGCCACCAGGGCCAGTAAGTGGCGGCAGCAGTTTGAGGCCTAGATAGGGAAACTAATGGCCTTATTTAGACAACCAATTGTAATTTCTGACTGTTTTGATACTTATGAATATATTTATGGAGTTTAAAGAATCTTTTGAGGACTTCTAGAGCTCAAGAAGCCACATAGAAGTTTTCTTTGACCCTAGTGCCAGGTGGTGCCATCAGGTGTTGGAGGTGAAACCAGAGTAGCCAAAGGCCAATTTCAGTGAACCAATAGTCTAATCTGACTATTTTTGGCATTCCTAATCCATTGAAGGGATTTTCAGATCCATTTGAAGACTTCTGAAGGTCAAAGAGCCACAGGGAAGTTTTGGGTAGCCGAGGGCCAACCGTGGAGGTTGGGGATGCAGTGCTCTTTTGGAGAAAATGATCAATCCATTTTGGGGGTATAATATGTTATGGATATAGTAGGTGAGGTTTCAGGGGTATAAAAATAATTTTGAAGGAGTTAGTTCCATAGAGAAGCTCAGTGTAGTTCAAGAGCACCGATAGAAGGAATAAAATCTATGGGAGCCTATATCTATTTTCAGAGTGATGACAGCCATGACAGGGATATATATGGTATTATAAGCCCAGTGGTTTAGTTCATTTAACCATTGGAGTTGAGTTTATAACTTTTAAAATATTTTTTTCCATAACCCCAAAGAGCCAAGTCAAGATGACAAGAGCTCAAGGAGACGTAGCCCATGATATTCTGGTGAAATCCTAGATTAAATTTGCTGTCATGTGTTGATGTTTATTTGTTGCATTATATGGTTGTTTAACATGTTTAATTTAATAAAAAAATGGATTTAAAGAACTTAAACAGTTAAAAATAATTCACCTGTTTCAAGTATAAAATTCCACAAATGTCAAGTATAAGCTAGATCTTTTATTTGTTTAACTGAGTGGGAGGTTCTTGAAAAGCATAACAAGTTATCCAACCCATTTTTAGATCAATGACACGCCATAACATGTGTTGATGGGTCTTATATAGGATTCCCATTGAATTTTTGGATATCATAAGGAAACTTAGTGGGAATAATCGACCACCATGGCGAATGAGCAATGTGGTCATTAGTAAGCTGATTTAAATCTAGAAATTTGAGTGTAGCCATAAAAGGAAACTTTCGATTAAATTATGGAGGAGCATGGCCTGGATATGAAGGAATAGCCTGAGAAAAAGGCACTTGCAATCCTGGATAAGGAGGGTTCTAATAATAAGGAACATGGATACCAGAATAAGTATAATTTTTTTAACCAACATACAAGTGACCTTGTTGTCCATCCCAGGATGACGATAAAGTTGTTGGAATGGCTTGGTTTGGATTTGGTGTCACTGAAAAGGTTCTTGATATGGTCCATACTGTTGCCCGATAGAGTTTTGCACTACCCCCTGGTAAGGTGCGTTCCAATGGGACTACACCAAATTTTGAGGAATATAACCTATCGAAACTTGAGGTACCTCTTATAAGTGATTGAGAAGGTGAGGTACCTTTTACAGGTTGACTAAGAAAGACATGAAGATTACCAAATACCATTGGAATAGGTTGTAAAGGTTGGATCACATATATTTGATCTTTTTTAGGTGCTTATGGATAGATAGGAATTTGAGACAAAGATGGTGCAATTTGATAATTCAACAATCAATCCCAAAATGAACTAGGTTGAAAAGGTGAGGTAGGTTTCCAAACACTGGAATCCATTCTAGGATAAGGAAGATTATAATTAGGATGAATACCATATTGAGGTATACAAACAACACGTTTCCCCTACCAAAGGAGGAGGGTATGAGGGAGGCAACTAGGATCTAGATGGAGGGTACCCAACATAAGAGAAGTTAGGTTGTCAAGGCTACATTTTTCCACCGACATTAGGGCCAACCTACCACTCTATCATATGTTTAGGCTGAGGAAGAGGAGAAGACTCTGTGGAATTCATAAGAGAGGTACCAGCAGTAATTCCTAAATTGAGTGACATGGGAGAGGTCCAAGATCTCGAAGCCACACAAGAAAATGTATCATATAATGACTGATAACCAGGAGGGACAGAAGGACCACCATACAAACATTTTTTTTGGGATCTCACAAAAATAGATGAGGAAGAAACATTTGATGTCTCTATTGTAGTGGTGGACATTGGATGGGAGGTTGGATTATCTCCAGTCATGGTTAAAAATTTCAATGAAGATTGCAGCAAGAGATCCACAGATAATTCCAAATAATTAGGTAAAGGAGTTTGTGTTGGAGTTTTAAGAGGTGGAAGAGGATTTATTTGATAAAATTTAATTCCTTCCCCAATGAATAGGAGTAGAAGGACAAGGGTCTTCTTGACGGGTTTATTTAATACTCACAAGTCCCTATGGAATAGGTTCACCATCAGGCCCAAGATATATAGGTTTTGTCTGAGACAAAGGAAGAGAATTGGAAGGTTCCAAAGTAGTAGGCAAAGGTGGTTGAGGCTCCTCAAATTAAAAAATATCTGGAATAAAATTATCTAACTTAGGAAGGTCAGGCTCAATGACCTTAGGCAACAAATTTTCAAGGAATTTGATTTTGATTGTGTCATTGTCACCAACAAGAGTAAATGTAATATCATGTTTAGAACTCAAACAGACAGATGATTCTGGCAGATCAATATCAGGAGGAGGGCCATACATAGTTCCTAAATTTCCTAATCCAGTAGTTTGTGTTTTCTTATGATTTTGACGATTGTTAGGAGTAACCTCTAGAGGAAGAGGAGGCTTATTTTTCATTCTATGTGAAAAACAGGGAGGGGAATTTTTTTTCTTCCATGTTGGATAATAAATTGGATTAACAAAAAAAGAAATAAATAAAAAAGAATGTAATC
Organism: Pinus albicaulis; assembly: GCA_034641835.2. Taxonomy (NCBI): domain Eukaryota; kingdom Viridiplantae; phylum Streptophyta; class Pinopsida; order Pinales; family Pinaceae; genus Pinus; species Pinus albicaulis. The sequence goes on from MU968480.1 coordinate 30,219,294, forward strand.
TAGGAATAAAGGATAACCAAGCAACTATGAACTGAAATATACACCTTGGTGAACCAAGGACTTGATGTACGTCAGCCAATCTCCCTAAATGTTGTGTTCGGTGTATCATGGTATACAAGACGTATGACTTAGTTATTAATTGCAAGGATAGAAAACTACAGGGGACTCCAAAAATATACTCGGCGATACATGGCAGTATAGTCCGTAGTAGTGTTTTCTAATGTATAACCATTCGATAAGAGCGTTCCCATATACTTTTCATACGTGGAGCACCATCCGATATACCCAAAGGTATGTGGAGAATGATCCTATACAGTTACATACGTGGAATGGATTTCACCCCCAGGATGGAACACTAGAAAAAAATGACATTTCATACGTTTAACAGCACTAGAACACATCTCTAGCCTAGACCTCTATATGTTTGCGTTAATGCTACAAATTATCCATAGCTTGATTCACTAAATTTTGATATTTATATTTGATTAAGTTTTAGTTTTAGGATGACCATGAATTCCACCTAAATATCCTAAAATGAAAATATAGAATGAGATAATGGAAATATTTCTCTTTCAATGAAAATATGGCTAAGGAAGGGAAGACACCACCAATATGAAACACACAACACAAAACGAACAAGATGAAATATGTAATTTCCCTTTCAATGAAACTATTCCTATATCAATGCACATTGAAAGCCCTAAATGACAATGCAAAAAAATAATGGCCGAAGTGTCCTCATACACGTAATTTTATTAATCAGAAAAACAATTACATTGGAATTATGCAAGAGTTTACACCCGAACAAAAAAAACGCTCTTGCAATGAGCTATTTATAAGCTCAATGTCCTAACTTCCACTAATTATGGATCACTTATTAGATAACAAGTGTCCAGTTACATTAAATGACCTTCTAACTATTCTACTAACTTTATTCCTAACTTACAGCCAAGGAAATGACTCTATTCTAGAGTCCTATTTTTAATAACAAAATTCTATTTCTAAGTATCTCAAATATTTATTAAATATTCTAGAATAATTATTAATTTAATATCTTAAATTAATAATTATTTTATTCAAACTTTATAACCTATGATAATATTTATTTTTGGATCATCTAACATTCCCCCCTATGATCCAAAGATACATTACAATAGATACCAAGTTCATCCCTGAACTTAGTAAACTTTATTCTACCAAGAGGTTTTGTGAAAATGTCGGAGGTCTGATCTTCTGAAGGGCAAAACACTGGCTTGATGACGCCCTTTGCAATGAGAGATCTGATATGATGATACTTGGTGTCCACATGCTTTGTCTTTGAATGAAAAACTGGATTCTTGGCAAGCTTTATTGCTGATTGATTGTCGATGAATAACGAAGTAGCTTCTGCTGGAGGAATTCCCAAGTCCTGTAAAACTCAACGTAACCAAACAATCTCACATGTTGCTTCCCATGCTGAAATGTACTCTGCTTCTGCTGAAGAAGTGGCCACTGTAGTTTGCTTCTTGGAACTCCAGGAAACTGCAGCTGACCCCATGTTCATTAAGTAACCTGAGGTTGATGCCCTGTCATCAATACTGCCAGCAAAGTCGACATCTGAAAATCCACCAAGTACAAAATTTTTAGTCTTTTTGTAAAGAAGACCAAAATCTTTTGTTCCTTGTATATATTGAAGAACTCTTTTGGTTGCATTCCAGTGGTTTTCTAGTGGTTCCTGCATAAAACGAGAAATAATACTGACTGCATAAGATAGATCAGGACGAGTGGTTGTCAAATAAATCAAGCTACCAATCAACTGTCTGTAAGTAGTGCTGTCCACCTTTCCCCCCCCTTCAAATTTTGAAAGTTTTAAGTTTTGTTCCATAGGGGTAAGGACAGGCTTACAATCTTGCATTCCAAATCGCTGAAGAATTTCTGCTGCATATTTACTCTGGGAAATGAAGATTTGATGTGGACGTTGGAATACTTCAACTCCAAGATAGTAGTGAAGTAGTCCCAAATCTGTCATCTTAAAACCTGCATGTAACTCCTTTTTCACCTGTTCAATGTGATCATCATTGTTTCCTGTGATGATCAAATCATCGACATACATAATCAAAATCACCAGATTTTTACCTTATTGGAATACATACAAGGTATCATCAGATTCACTGCGATCAAAACCAACTTTGCGAAGGTATTCATCCATTTTGGCATACCGAGCTCGGGGAGCTTGTTTTAACCCATATAAATCCTTTATCAGTTTGCAGACTTTAAGTTCTTGTCCCTCAATTTCAAAACCTAGTGGTTGTGTCATGTACACTTCTTCCTATAGATATCCGTTGAGAAAAGCACTTTTTACATCCATTTGATGAAATTTCCATCCTTGTTGAGCTACTAAGGCAAGTGTGAGGCAGACGGTGTTCCATTTAGCTGTAGGAGCAAACGTTTCCTCATAATCTATCCCTTTCTGCTGCGCAGAACCTTTAGCTACAAGTCTTGCTTTATACTTTTCAATATCACCATTTTTCTTGTACTTAATTCGATAAACCCATTTGCATCCAATAGGTTTAACATGTTGAGGACAATCAACAAGTTGCCAAGTGTTGTTGTCTCGAACTGCCTGATATTCATCAACCATTACTTGTCGCCATGCTTTCTGTTTTACTGCCTCTTGATAAGAAGAAGGTTCAGTAAAATCATTTTCTATCAAAGCAAAATTTCCTTCATTTTGTTTCGATCCCCTTGTTCTTATTTTATTTTTTCATTAGGCCTTACATCTTTCAAGAGTTGAACCGCCCATTTTGGTAATTGATGTTCACTGGTTTGGGCTTGAGCAACTGCAGGTTCTGGGGGCGGAGAGTCATTGCTAAAAGAACTGCTACTGCTAGGAGAGTTGGATGAATTGATAGAAGACCTGGATGGCGCTGATGAAGAAGACAGACTGGATGAATCATCGTCAGATGAAGGAAATTCAAGTTCATACCAACTTGGTGAATTTGGTTGACTTTGTAAATTTCCATGTATTTTATCAGTTTTTGTTTCTAACTTTTGAAGAAGACTTTCAACTTCTTCAGCACTCTTACTCTCATTTTCATCAAAGATCACATCTCTACTTACAATAAATTTCCCATTCGACAAAAGTCGGTACCCTTTCTTCTCATCAGAATACCCGATCATTGTGCACTTTAAGCTTCGTGCATCAATCTTAGTTCGTTTTTCCTTGGGAACTAAGGCATAATAGATAGATCTGAAAACTCTGAGATGCTTAACCTGTGGTTTGAATCCAAAACATGCTTCATAGGGCATGATTCTGTCTAAAGAAGCTGTGGAAGATCTATTTCTCAAATAGATAGCAGTATGAACTACTTCAACCCAATATGAAGGACTTAACTTTTTGAAATTTAACATAGATCGCGCCATTCCTAACAAGGTACGATTCATTCTTTCTACCACCCCATTTTTCTGCAGAGTGTAGACATTGGTAAGATGTTGTTTTATGCCATTTTCCATGCAATACTTTTTGAATTCATTTGAAGTGAATTCTCCACCGTTGTTAGTTAGAAGAGTGCCAATATTCTCTTTTACTTCATTTTCAATAAGCTTGTGAAAAGTTTTTAACTTTTCAAATGCTTCAGACTTTTTCTTCAAGAAATAGACCCATGTCATCTTGCTAAAATCGTCAATAAAAAGTAAAAAATATCTGCAACTTCCAAGTGAAGTTGGGAAGGGTCCACAAATATCACTGTGAACCAACTGCAAATGTTTGTCTTCTTTGATACCACAATAATGGCTGAAGTGTCCTCAGACACGTAATTTTATTAATTAGAAAAACAATTACATTGGAATTATGCAAGAGTTTACACCCGAACAACAAAAAAACTCTTGCAATGAGCTATTTATAAGCTCAATGTCCTAACTTCCACTAATTATGGATCACTTATTAAATAACAAGTGTCCACTTACATTAAATGACCTTCTAACTATTCTACTAGCTTTATTCCTAACTTACAGCCTAGGAAACGACTCTATTCTAGAGTCCTATTTTTAATAACAAAATTCTATTTCTATGTATCTCAAATATTTGTTAAATATTCTAGAATAATAATTATTAATTTAATATATTAAATTAATAATTATGTTATTCAAACTTTATAGCCTATGATAATATTTATTTTTGGATCATCTAACAAAAAAAAATCTTTTCACCACACTTAATTTTTGAAATGAAGAAAACTAATATGTGAATGTTTAATCACTCATTCAAATACATTGTTCAAAATTAGTACTAGAAGAGCAGTTCATCCAAGATATCAACAATCAACGAAATCATTTTGCAAGCGACCAAATGATAAGAGAAAAGAAAAATCAAAACCAATTCTTACCAAATGCAATCAAGCTGCAATGAAAACCAAATGGAGGCTTTAGAGAGAAAACAAGGAACTCAAGACTGAGGGAAGTTTAGCTGGAAGTAGGATGATCAAAGAGAAAATTAGAAACCAAAAAAAAAATTGTGCAAAAATAAGGTCCAACGTAGGTGCAGAAGAGGCGTGAGTTATTTGTAATGCAGGCACAAAGAGGGAACAAGAGAGGTGTCGTGATCTATTAGACGAACAAAGAGTGCATTGGTCAAGGGAAAGAGGATTCTAACACAAAATTCGCAAAGGATAATCAATGAAATCACTTCCTAGGTCTGTTCTTGGTTGGATAACACAATAAAGGTCTATAAAAGAGGTAATAAAACACAATGAACACGGAAACCACCAAGGTAATATGTCATTCCCGAGTATGGTCTCCAATTTTTTATACAGGATTTAAGATTTCGGATAAAAGTATTTCCCCAAGGTTGGTGGCTAACCTAGAAAAACACACAAACAAGGAACCTAATGATTTTTTATTAAATTAAATGGAGGATGGAGTGAGGCCTACCTAGAATACGTCACCTTCTTTTCCCCTTCTTTAGCCTGGATTCTCCAATTCTAGCTTTGATTTCCAAAATTATAACCTCCATAGTCAGATACTACAAGCCAAGAAACTACTGGATCTATGTAGTATCATCTAAATACTCTATTCAATATATCAACATGGTATTGAAATATATAAAATAAGAACATCACATATAGGAAAACATATCACTATTTTCATTAATATAAATGGAAGGAGATTACAACCATAAATAGATGTTGATCTTATGGAAGAGCTCCTCCAAATTGTTAACTTCTCCTTTTCTTATCACAATGTTCCCATCCAATCACCTTAAATGCATGATATACCAACCTTTAACTATAGCAACATAAGGGTATAATCACTCTCCAAAACCCAACCTCTTGCACATGGAAGGATGTAAATATATATAGGAGTAGGGTATGCTGGGGTTTCTTATCCAATTACCAATCTAGGGATCGAGATCTAACTTTGATGGAAGGATGGGATCAAAGGATATGGGATGAAAACTCCAAAGTAGGGTAGGATAGGATCTGAATGATTTATCCAAGGTAAATGGTTGTAACAACTTCTGGAATCTCATAGAAGGGGAAGCTTCCCAAATCTCAATCATTCTCGCATATTTCTAGAACAAACGAAGGTGCAAAGGGGAGAAACTTTTTGGTGATCAACGCTAGCCACAGTGGAGCAACTTATATGTGAACACACTCTAGTGGGCATACAGGGAGCGTTGGTCCTAAAAATGGCTCAGATGATGTAGTTTAGGGCTTAAATTATGGAAAAGGGAAGAAAAATTCTTGGGGCCTTGTATAATGATGATAACAAGTGGGAATAGGATGGGTAGCTATCCCATTAGGAGGCTCATTGATCATATGTGACAAAATTTCATATAACACATACTATTTGCAGCTACTTAGGGAGACTTGGCTCGTGTCTAATCTGAAGATAAGAAGGCTAATAACTTCATTGAGTGTATCAACACATCTTCTAGTAGTTCCATGACATATTGGATGGGGCCAATACTAATTACAATTAGTGACATGATCAAAATTTGGTTCCACACAAGTTCCAGGTGGGCGAGAAATTCTAGTTACATTTTCAAAAAGAATGCCTCATTGGTCCACACCGCAAGCTTCGCCCTCTCTGATATGGGCCTTACACCAGAACTAAGAATATATTAGACAATTCTTTCGAGATAATAATCACACCATTTCTAGTCTTGCACCCAGTGTTAAATTTGGACCACCTTCGACCATAATTTCCACCATTACTGGACACATAAAACATTGCAGAACAACTCACACCAAAACAAATAAACCAAAAATGCATGGAATATTCCACAACTAAATGTATCATGGAAAATTAGATCAAGAACACTCACCAGAAGAAGATCCAACTGTATCGGTTTTTCAAAAATCGCCAACTCATGCACCAAGGCAAGTAGCTCAGCAGGGACGAAGTTCATCAAAAGTTACCCCATCTCATGGAATCCCTCAATGCAATGGGGAGAATCTCTCCCTAAAGAGGGGGGGGGGGGGCGGCAGTAGATCTAGGTAGATATTGGTGGCCACCCACCTATTCCACTTAGATCTCACCATTTTTTTCTTTCAGTTTTTTTGTTTCCTTAATTGTAGAACAATTTACTATTTTTGGCATTTTTTGGGTCCTGGACTTCCAGAGTTGTTTTGAGGCCCTAAACGACATCTTTTTTGGAAAACAAGAAAAATTGAGATTATAAATAGATTTGTAATTAAAAATTTTAGTCCTCAGTTAGATCATTCTAGGGAGGTATTGTGCACATCAAACGTCGATCGTATGCCAAAGTTACAACCCCGAGAAGTTGATGTACCAATTTTCCCCAAGGGGGGCCACATTTATGGAAATTCATCTCCTAGGGTTAGGGTTTTTTATGTTTATGGTTTTACATTATTTCTCTATAGAAAAAAATTCCTTTGAGCCTCATTTTAACACAATTCAAAGGCATGTAGACTCCACCTCTCTTCTCAAAGATAAGCTACCATTGCCTCAACTAGTTTATTTCCACCATGTATGTAAACATATTTAAATTCTTTGATATTAATGAAATGAAGTGTTATTTTTGTTGTATCTTTTTATTTATATTTATATGTGTATTATGTTGCCTTCTTGTTTAAGTTCAGGTCATCTAAACATCAAACACCACCATGTAAGGAGAGATAAACTCAAATTTGTAAAATATTGGACATAGGAATTTTTAACTAAACTATGGTTGTCCATAAGTCATAACTTTTATTCATGTGAGTCCCTAACTTCTGCTCAATTGCTTTAATTCCCTAACACAATCCTTTCTTTTCCTCATCTATGAAATGATAGCTTATTCCTTTAATGGAGTATATAAAACAACATGGGGACTAGGATATTCGATAATTGATAAACATAAAATCAAACATTGTAATAAAATTGTCCCACCTGTAGTGGGTATTCTCTCGTTACAACAAAAAATGAGAAACATATATGACAGGGGAACAATGAATGCCTTACAGAAATAGATTCTATCATCGTAATGCTATATGCTAGCGCGTTAGTTGGAATATGTCATTGCAATGGGAGAGATGGCCAAGCAACACCCTTCTTAAATGTGGGGAGAGGAAGTAGGGTGTGAGCCTCCCTAATGTATTATTGGCTCTTTTTCCAACACCTTGATCAAGGAATAAATAAGAATACTTATATTTAAAGAAATGAAACACACACACACACACACACACACATATCCATTTTATATTCCATAACTTGTATTTTCAAGTGGAAAGACCTAAAGAATTTTGTAGTTATTATTATCAATGTGGTGCACCATGAAAATCAGTCATTCAGCAAGGTGGACAATGTTCAACTAGGATACCAACCAACATTGACAAGAGACAAGTTTTACTCTCTCATTCAATTTCAGCTACAATATATGATTAATTATATTCATCGATGTTGGGTATGGCATGGGGAATTCATTGTATCATGGCAATAAAGTCTAATTTAAATCACCAACAAATCCAACTAAATATTTTTTATGTTGTTATTTCTATTTGGAGTCAAGATCCACTCTGGATTTATAGTATCTCTCTAAGTATTTTCATTTAAGGTCAATATTTTGGCTCCTAATTATCTCCCTCCACTTCTCAAATTCTACCATCCCCTTCATGTTTTATACCACCCTCCCATGCTTTCCATATATTTGGCAGTGAATGAAAATTTTGGGTTGTCTCCATTTTACTTACTTTTGGGTTGCATTTGGAACATGCCCATGTTATACTACTTCTTATTGTAATGATGATTGTAATTGTAATACCAACATTGAAGGAGCATGACTAGATGGACCTCTAATCAAAAATATAATAAGTATTAGCAATTATTTAGAAGAAATGAAGGTTGGAGAACCTTAAAAAACCTTGGCCTCAAAGGAAACTTTCTTGCTCACTTATGTCTACCTAAATCTAATTTGATGTATGAAGTGTGATTATCTTACTTGAATAGCCACAACTAATACTAACCAAATAAATGTACATTTTGTGGATAAGTTTTCTGATAGGTGTTATGTGACAGGATTAGGCCTAGACTGAAAGTGATAAAGATCATTGTCAAGCGTTACAACATTTAAAGGAGTGGAAAAATGCCATCACTTGAAGAGGAAGGATCTAGCGTAATAGACAGATCCACCTATTGATAGGTGAGGGGATGCGATTTGGGTATGTTGTTACAAAAGTGATAGGAGGTGCACATTCTAAGGGTTTCACTGGCAAGTTGACATAGATTATTTTGACTTCTTGCTTGAAAATCACAAGAGGAGGAGGAATTGAAGATCAAGTCAAACTCTTATAGGTGCAAGATAACAGAGAAAGAAGGTGTGCTGGACACTCAAATATTGAAAGTGGTTGGCTTGGGCTAGGTCATATTTCCCTATTTTTTTTATGCATTTCCACGTAAATGATAACATGCTCTTCATAAGTTGGTTAATTACTCATGTGTTTATTCCTTTTAACCATTGAATTCTTTGATAAGTCCTTGTATCATGTGTGGAGTTTGGTGAGTGAATGGACCACCATGTGCTACTTGTTGATCTACTTAAGCACTATAATAGTGTAATCCATCTCTTGAGACCATGTTTAACCATTTGGTTTGAACCCTTTCCCTATGCAAGCATTTCCCTCAGACCATGGATCCAACATGGAGGTGGTCAACTAAAAGAGAGGTTGCAATGTAGTTGGCCTGTGGCTGGGTGGAGAGTCCAAGCCTTTTCTTAAGTTTCCAACTAAATCGATATACATATATAATTATATCTATTTTTACATATTTTTAATGTGAATAAAGACTGATGGTGTTATCTGTTGCAGTAATGAATGTATCAATATTCTTAATTAAGGAATATGGTTATGAGGGTTGGGAGGACCTTTTTCATATTGATATTTTATTACATATAGAGTTATTTCCTGTAATAAGTGAATGCTTGCTATGAATTGTTAACTATCATAGTGCATGGATTTCTCGTTTGGAATAGTTAGGAATTTTTAATTAACTAAGAATGTTGAATTTCTTGTATTATAATATATGGTTTATCAACATATCTAATGGGACCTACCTAAGAGCCATTATGTGGTTAATATACTACTACTATGTTGGAATATATAAAATGGTGTAGCCATAGTTTTTCTCACTCTATGCCTGATGTTAGGCATTATGACAAAATTTTCAAGTATATCATGATTACAATTGGTGTTTTGAGTGTTAGGTGAATGAAGAGATGATTCTATATAGATAATTTTTGTACACCGAGACATGTAGTCAAGTTGAATGATCATTGATCATTTGGTAAAAGAAATAAAGAAATTACAAGGGTGGAGGCATTAACCAAATTACTGATATTACCACTAATCTTAAGATAAATCACCTAATAAGGGTGATTAACATTAACACTGCACTATGCCAAATGCTAAGAGTACCATCTTTGGACCTGGTGTGGAGAAGAGAAAAGGCATGGATTTTGATGAGAGCATAGGATGGAAAAAATATTTATACCTAATTTGAATCATTCACATTGTGTTGTGTCAGGTTGGTAGGAGGAATTTGTGGAACTGAGAATGGCTGATAGAAGGGATGACATGGGAATATTATCATCACATATTTTTGAGGTTCCCATAATGCCAAGAAGGCGTGGAATGATTTCTATGAGTATAGGCATGTTGGAACTATTGAAAAAATAAAGAAAAAAGTTCATTCATTGTCAACAAATAATAAAACATTTATTTGCATGGAGGAATAAGACTAGTGGGACTCATGTAATGGGCTAAGGTGGGATATGCCACATATGTTGGGAAGAGCTACCTAGATGCCATGTGGAAGTCTAGGCGATGTATTTATGGCACAAAACACTATCAATGTGACATGTGGAAAGAAAAAATGGCCTTTTCAGATGGACAAGGGGGTTGGTTTCAAATGACACATGGAACCCTCAAATGATGAATGTGGTGGAATGATATTAGCATGATGTCAATATCATGTTAATAAGGAATAAGGGATATATGTGATATGAATAGGTTAATGGCATGGTGTGGAATTTTGCAGTTGGCATGTGATGCCACCTGAGCTAGATGTGATACATGGCACCAACATGGAGGTTATATGCTTGATTCCATGTCATCATGAACTAGATACCCCTAATGATAATTTTCAATTCTTATTGTATAAAGAGTCATGATAGATGGAAACTACACACATGAAGCTTCCCTAGTAATTGAAGTGAATATTTTTTATCACATCATGGATATTAAAAAGGGTATAATTTGTTGGAAATATTGTCATTGATGGCAAAGGAGACAGACAAGGACCAAAGAGGTAGCAGAGGTAGCAAAGAGCAGGAAGCTTGTAAGTAATCTCAATTAGATATATATGAAAGAAGTCGTTCAGAATTATATGCTCAATGGCTGATTTAATTCTGTGTGAATGGGCTTAAAGTTTCGATAATCAATTATATGTTAGCTCAGGAATAAGAATTAAGATCAAGATATGCATATAGTTGAGGAATGGATAAAATTGTTGAAAATGGCTTAATATGGTCTTGAGCTTCAATAAGCAATTGCGTAATACATTATTAGTGAGTTAATAAGAATAGGGGAGTTCTATCAGTTAATGTGGAACCTATAATTGTGTGTTTTAATGGAATGCGCTGGAGCATAGGATTACAGATATCCTGTAATGAAATCAAAACAATTGTTTAAGTGGGAAAATTGTAATGGCGCATATAAATCCGAAGCAATCGAGCATGAAGCCAGAATCGAATGAAGTGAATGATCTGTGTGCGAAACAGAGGTTTAACATATGAGGAGCAGTTATGGAACCATGAATAGAACAGGACCATATGATATGGTGTAAATCAATGAATGGTGAAGTTATACAGTAACCTAGGCGATGCACAGTCAAAGACATAGTGAAAAGACAAAGGCGGACCTACAAGAAAATGCATTGGTTAATAGTGCAGTTTAGGAACGGAACCTGGAGAAAATGAGATAAATGGAACCATGACTCATGAATAGTTGAAGCGGTTTTGGAAGCGAAGACCGGTGGTTTTCGCAAAAGTTTTAAATTGTAAGCGGATTTCAAGAAAAAAATGCCATAAGGGTCCACGTGTGACACGTGGCCCAGGTGGTATTCCAAATCCACCTATTTCGAAAAATATTTTCGTGTTAAACCACGGGGTTAAAACTTTTTCGATATCCGTTGGATTTCACAGGATGGGATGAGGTGTTGCGACCACCGTTGGATCACAAGTAAAGTGTTAACGGGCGGAAGGTACATTATAAAGTGTTGTGGGCCCAAATACATTATAAAATCGATGTGGTAGTTTGTTTTACATTGTGAGCTGGAAGTGTGCATAAAGCTCTGGGGCCGTATTACTTATTTGATAATTGGGTTGTATTAAAGAGTGAAATGAAAGTGTGGCGGTGAATGATCTATGGTTTATTGTTTTATAAGCCTTAGAATTAAAGTCGACAAAACAGATTATTAAAACCATTGGATTTAATTTATTAAAGCCTGAGTTACAATAAAATGCCAAAAGTTAATTAATCCAAAGGTTTTATGGTAAGACTCTTAAAAATTGCTTTCATATGGAAATGAATTACGGGAAAAGACTTATATTTAATATAATATATGTTGCCGGAATCATAGTACAAGCGGTATTTTAATTCAAGTCTTATTACATTCAGACTTCTATAAAGTGAGTATGGGCCCCAATTTTTATATACTGAAGTTTGGGTTTTAAGCCAAGTCCGAGTTATGTTTTAAACCAAGGTCAAAGAGTCATATAATTAAGGAAATGTGGGTCTGAATAGTATTCGGATTAATGAAAGCATGTTGACCATTATATTTGGATATATAATGCGTGGATGGAATGTTGAATTCAATTTCATAAGGAAGGTTTATCATAAATTTTCAAACCCCAAGTGTTGAAAGAGAAGTTCGCATATGAATTCATGAAGTGGGTTTAGACCATGGTTTAAACCTTTATTAAAACAAGTCGAGTTTCTAGACAAAATGAAATCTGTGACGGTGGGACCTAAACCTTAATCTATGTTGATATTCAATTTATGCATTAAAAGTTGTGGACATTCTAAGTGATGAAAATTCAAATGATTTACATCCAAAGTCGAAGATTTGTGACATGTTCCGTGAGCACATTTAACAAGGATAATATAATATATATGATGGATTGGAATGTCGTGACCAAAGGTTTACTTTGGTTTTTTTTTTAAACAGAGTTTGAAGTTAGCGAGTAAAATATAACGTGGCCTGTTGTAATGTTCCTTTATACTCAGATTTAAAATTATTTATAAAAGAGCTTCCGCAATGAACAGATATTGCCTAGAATGGAGAGATTGAGGACCCTATTGGATGATTAATTGATGCATGAGACTTTGAGATTTATTTGAGGGCTAAACTTGTAAAACAGTTATATATGCAGCAAATACACAATTGCAGTGAACAGGAGAATATGCAAAACAATTACACTACAGCAGCAAAAAAGACAAACTCACAGTGAGCTAAAAACTGAATGGGCTGAATGGAAATACTTGTAACTAAAAATATAAATATTTTAATTAATTTTATATTGTTTGTGATGCAAAGAAAAGTATCCAGAGGAAAATAAATAACCCACTGTAATGTTGAAATGTATATCTATTGTTATATGTTTTTCTAAATATGCTAGGAAATAAATGAGAAGGTGGAAGTCAAAGAGTCATGGATGTTCACTTTGAATTTTCTGTGGAATAAAAACAGTCATGAGGTGAACCCTATAATTGATATCACATAGATATGCATAGAGAGGTTAGACAATGGAGAATTGAGGTAGAGAGGATAAGAAGAAGGAGGAGTAGATAGAGAAATTGTGAAGACTCAGAGATGATATAAGGCAGATATGAAGGTTAGTGAACAACAGTGAAAAAGGAACAGAACAGCGCTGATATCCAAGTAAATTAGTAAGTGTTTTATTTTGAAAGAGTGAGGAAGTTGGTGCTTCCATATCAAGTTGTAGCTTGATAGATGTCAGTTGTAGCTGGCTGAGGTAGGAGCCTCCTATAGGTTGTAGCCCACAGAAAATAGATGGGATTTGGAGCTTCCTTGCAAGTTGTAGCTTGCAGAACTGAGGTAGGAGCCTCCTGTAGGTTGGTGCCTACATAAAATCAGTGGTGAGAGGGATTTGGAGCTTGCCTTTGCATCACAACAATAATAAAATGTGTTTTTTTCCCTTATGGGTTTCCACTTATATCTGTTGTCTATATGCATGATGATTATGTGTTGATACTCTGTATTTATTCTGCTTAATACCTGCTTCTCATTTATTAAGATTGTTGTTCCATTGTATATTAATTTGATCACAAAATGATGATGTGAATTAGTACAAAAGAAAGTTTAATAAGAACATGACTGCATTAAACCGATTCACCACCCCTCTCAGTTTAACCAAGGGCCCAACAATTGGTATCAAAGCAGGTTCCTTCTGTATCAGTTTAACAACTGGAAGGAGATCCTAGGTCCCTAGGATGGCTAGTCTAGAAGGTTGCTCAACAAATAAAGCCCCTTTGTTCACCAATAAAAATTATTCCTTCTGGAAAATAAGAATGAGGACATACATAATGTCTCTAGGAATAGAAGTTTGGGCTGCTGTGGAATTGGGATATGCCCCAAAGGAGACTGACTTAGAGAAATATGCCAAACAAGACTTTGTAGCTAATTCAAAAGCCATGAATGCACACTTAAGTGGACTGTGTGAGGCATAATTTATCAAAGTAATGCACAAAATACTGCCAAAGAAATATGGGATACTCTATAAAACATCCATGAGGGAGAAAAAATGGTGAAGATAGCCAAACTTGAAGTTTATAGAGCTCAGTTGAAAATATAAAAATTAATGATGATGAAAAAATTGCTAGTTTCTTTTTAAGGGTTGCAGAAATTGTGAATAACATGAAAGCTCTAGGAGAAACCATAAAATAATGTGTAATTTTTCAAAATATTATAAGATCTTTACCATCTAGCTTTAATCCCAAGTTTTCTGCCATAGAAAAAACCGATGATTGGGAAACCTTGACCATGAACCAATTACTTGGAAACTTAATAGCCTATGAGATGAGACTGCCACAGAGGAAGTCAAATGTGAGGGAGGCAACCTTTAAGATAGAGAAGAAGAAAGAAGAAAAAGAAGATATATGCTCTTGCTCTAATGAAGAAGAGGCCAAATTTATAAGAAAATTGGATAGAGGCTCAAGCAAATATAAAGGTAAAATTCCATTTAAATTCTTTAACTGTGGAAGAGTTGGGCACTATGCTTCTAAGTGCCCTCATAAGAAAACAAAGAATCACACTCAAGAAACAGAGAAAACCAAAACAAATAACTGGCAAAAAGGGAAGAGATTCAGGAGAAAATCATTTTAAGCTCAGCAAGGTAGCAGTGCTTCTGAAGACTCAGATGAATCCTCAAGTGAAGAAGGAACCTCTGAATTTGTATTGATGACCAAAGAAGAGATTGAAGGATTCCTTCTAGAAGATTAGGAAGAAGGTGAAGTCGATATTTAGGGGGAGCTAAGAAGTGCCCTAGAGGAAATAGACAGACTTAAACTAAAGTGCAGAAAACAGAAAGACATTCTCCTCAAATATGTAAGAGAAGAAAAAAATTCAGAAGACCTCATTCAGTTGAAAGTGGAGCTTGAAGAAGCCAAGAAGGTAGAAGACATTTTACTTAATCAAATTGAGGATAAAATTCAGAAGCAAGAGAAATTGGAAGCATAAGTAGTATGCCTGAGGAAGAAATTAGAAAACACCCAAAGGAAATTTTCAATAAACATTTCTCAAATGACAAGCTCGGATAAGTTGAATAACATACTAGATGCTCAAAGATCTCCTCTGATAAAAACTAGGATAGGCTATGAAGGAGAAACAAGTAAAGTCAAAGAAACAGATAACAGGAATATCATTTTTGTAAAAGTTGTCAAGGCTAATGAAGCAGCTCAGAAAGTTCCTACAGAAGTAGAAGCTTGCAATGAAGTAAACATGAACATGAAGGAACCTCAAATGACAAAGAATGAAATAAATAAACAGTCAACTGAAAAAGGCTCATATACTCCTAAATATATAAAATTTGGAAGCTATCAAAGGAGATTCTTCCCCCCTATGAAAAATGTCACTTGTTATGCCTATCACAAATTGGGACATATTGCTGCATACTGTCATAAAAGGAGAATCGATTTAAACCAGTAAAGGATGCAAAAAAATGAAAGGACTCCCTCAAGCAAACAAATGGAGAAGACAACCCTTCATCAAGTATGTTAATTGTTTTTATGGGTATTGTTTTTACTGTAAGGAATTCGGCCATAAAGCCAAGGAGTGCAGAACATATGGACAAAGACTAATGTTCAAAACCTCAAGGAGATTATGAATTATGGAGAGTTCACTCAGACTCATAATTCTGCTAAAAATATGATCAAATGTTGTGTATGCCATAAAATCAGACATATGTCTTCCCAATGTCCTCTCAAAGAATGTGGTCCATCTTCTCAGAAAATGTGCCAAACAAATAGCTGCCTGCAGTGGAAAAAGAAGTTGAATAAGTGTGACCTAGCTCTAATATCCCAAGATCAGAAAAGCCAATGGTATTTGGACAGTGGATGCTCAAAGCATATGACTAGAGATAGAAGCAAGTTTATAACCTTTGATGAAAAGAAATCTAGAAATGTCACTTTCGGCAATGATAAAGCAAGGAAAATTAAAGGAAAAGGCTCAGTCAGTCTAGATAATGGAAGAGGAAAGGCCCAAGATGTACTATTTGTGGATGGGCTGAAAGAAAATCTGCTTAGTGTCAGCCAAATGTGTGATAAAGGCTGTGAAGTTCTTTTTAGAGCACAAGACTGTGAAGTAAGATCAAGCACCACAGGAAAGACCTTGATCAAAGGTATTCGAACATAAAGTAATGTCTATATAGTGAAAGAAGAGAATGAAGCATGCCACCTAAGCAAACTTGATGAGTCATGGCTATGGCATAGAATATTGGGACACCTTAACTTTGACCATATCATCAGTCTGAGCAAGAAGAAAGCAGTCAGAGATATCGCAGCAATAAAGAAGCCTTCAAATACCATATGTAAATCTTGCCAATTGGGAAAATAGACCCACTCATCTTTTAAGACCAAAGATGCACTATCAACAATTAGGCCACTTCAGCTTGTACACATGGACCTGTGTGGACCTTCAAGAACTAAAGCACCAAGTGGATAATCTTATTTCATGATGATAATAGATGATTTTTCCAGAATGACATGGGTAGCATTTCTGAAATATAAATCTGAAGCACTTGAGAAATTCAAGATATTCAAGGCATTGGCAGAAAATCAAACAGGATGCAAGCTAAAGTGCATAAAATCAGACAGAGGAGGTGAATTCACAGACTATGATTTTGCAGAACTATGCAATGCGCATGGGATAAAACAACAGTTTACAATTGCAGGTACACCTCAACAGAATGGAGTGGAAGAGAGACAAAATAGGTCAGTACAACAGATTGCCAGAGCCATGATGCAAGAAAGTAACATTCCCCAAACCTTATGGGTAGAAGCAGTACACATAGCTGTGCACATTCTTAACAAATCTCATTTAAGACCATACAGTGACAAGACTCCTTACGAATTATGGCATGGTAAACCAGCATCAATCAAGCACTTTAGAGTCTTTGGAAGTAGGTGATTCATAAAAAATAATGATGAAAAACTGGGGAATTTTGATGCAAGAACTGATGAAGGAATATTTTTAGGATATGCATCCAAGAGTAAAGGTTATAGGTGCTACAACAAAACACTGCACAAAATTGTGGAAAGCATTGATGTAATATTTGATGAAGATCTACCAAACAGAACAAGAAGTACAAGATGCTGCAATCCTCCAGAAGATCAGGAAGAAGAGAACCAAGATAATGATGAACTAAGCAATACATCAGAAGATACTGTATTAAAATCAAAAGGTCCTTCAAAACACACTCAAAAGAATTATCCAGAAGATCAAATCATTGGGGACAAAAGTGTGGGAGTCGAGACTAGAAGATAGCTAGCTGAACAAAAGGAAGAAGCATACCTAGCCATGTTATCTCAAATAGAGCCAAAGAAGTTCGAAGAAGCCAGCAAAGACAAATGGTGGGTAAAAGCTATGAATGAAGAACTGGACCAAATTGAGAAGAACAATACCTGGGAATTAATTCCAAGACCCACTAGGAAAAATGTCATTGGCACAAAATGGATATTCAAGAATAAGATGAATGAACAAGGATAGGTAATCAGAAATAAAGCCAGACTTGTATGCAAGGGATATTCACAAATTGAAGGTCTTGATTATGATGAAACATTTTCCCCTGTAGCCAAAATGGAAGCAATCAGAATGTTTTTGGACTTAGCATGTTACCATGATTTCAAGGTATATCAAATGGATGTGAAGTCTGCCTTCCTGAATGGAGATCTAGAAGAAGAAGTCTACATGGAACAACCTGAAGGATTCTCATTAACAGATAAACAAGACTATGTGTGCATATTAAAGAAAGCCTTATATGAGCTGAAACAAGCTCCTCGTGCATGGTATTCAAGGCTGGACAAATACTTGCAAAAACAAGGTTTTAAGAAAGGAGGAGTAGACAACAATATGTACATAAAGTCTAATGAAAATGAACTCCTAATTGTAGTAGTATATCTAGATGAAATCATTTTTGGTAGCAACAAAGAGACATTAACAAAAGAATTTGCTGAAGAAATGAAATCATAATTTGAGATGTCTATGATTGGAGAGCTCACCTTCTATTTAGGACTTCAAATTCAACAAAAGAATACAGAAACATTCATCTCAAGGGAAAAATACTTAAGAGAGATGTTGAAAAGGTTTCAAATGGAAGACTGCAAACCTGTGTCAACTCCTATGATCATTGGATGCAAGCTATGTGCTAATGATGGATCTACAGATATAGATCAAAGACTTTACAGATCCATGGTAGGAAGTCTACTGTACCTAACTGCCTCTAAACTAGACATTATGTTGGAAGTAGGACTTGTGGCAAGATATCAAGTGACACCAAAACAAAATCACTTACTAGCAATCAAGAGAATATTCAGATATCTACAAGGAACTGCACATTATGGGCTATGGTATCCAAAAAGAAAAAGCTTCACTTTGACAGCATATACAGATGCAAATTGGGACAACTGTGTGGATGACAGGAAAAGCACAAGTGGAGGTGCATTCTATTTGGGAAAAATTTTGGTGGCATGGCTAAGCAAGAAACAAACTTCTATCTCTCTATCTACAATAGAAGCAGAATACATAGCAGCAACAGCATGTTGCACACAAGTAATGTGGATGAAACAAACTCTCCAAGACATGAAGGTAAGCATTGATGAACCCATTTCTATCAAATGTGACAATACAAGTGCAATAAGTATATCAAAAAATCTTGTACTTCACTCAAAAACAAAGCACATCCCAATAAAGTACCACTTCTTCAGAGAACAAGTAGCACAGAAAGTAGTGAAGTTGGAATATGTACCAACAAAGGAACAAATAGCAGACATATTCACAAAACATCTTGCTAAAGAGCCATTTGAATATCTAAGAGACAAACTAGGGGTAGTGTCTGCAAATGTTACTCTCTGACAGGAAAAAAACAGCATCATTCCAGGGGGAGATCAGAAAAGAAAGCATCATTCCAAGCGAAGATCAGTCAGCAAATATTGTCACAAAAGAGCCAAATTTAGTAAGAAGTGCATGGCACAGGTCCTCAAGATCAGAGTATTATGGTCAAGATTTGGAAACCACACCAAGAAATGTGCAAACCTTTTCCATTGATGTCAAAGGGGGAGGAAAAGCAAGAAAAAGAAAGTAAGAGAAGAAAGGGTCTTCTAAAAGGCAAGTAGAGGAAGTGTATTGCCATCCATGCCAAAGGGGGAGACTGTTGGAAATATTTTCATTGATGGAAAAGGAGACAGACAAGGAGCAGAGAGGTAACAGAGGCAGCAAAGACCAGGAAGTTTGTAAGTAATCTCAATTAGATATATATGAAAGAATTTGTTTAGAATTATATGGTCAATGGTTGATTTAATTCTATGTGAATGGGCTTCAAGTTTCGATAAGAAAGTAGGTGTTCGCTCAGTAATAATAATTGAGATCAGGCTATGGATATAGTTGAGGAATGGATAAAATTTTTGAAAATGGCTTAATATGGTCTTGAGCTTCAATAAGAGATTGTGTAATACATTGTCAGTGAGTTAATAAGAACAGGGGAGTTCTCTCAGTTAATGTGGAACCTATAATTGTGTGTTTTGATGGAATGCGCTGGAGCATAGGATTGAAAATATCCTGTAATGAAATCAAAACAATTATCTAAGTGGGAAAATTGTAATGCCGCATATAAATCCGAAGAAATTGAGCATAAAGCCAAATTCGAACGAAGTGAATGATATGTGTGCGAAGCAGAGGTTTAAGATATGAGGATAAATTATGGAACCATGAATAGAACGGGACCATATGATATAGTGTAAATAAATGAATGGTGAATTTATATAGTAACCCAGGCAATGCACAGTCAAAGACGTAGTGAAAAGACAAAGGCAGACCTCCAAGAAAATGCATTGGTTAATAGTGCAGTTTAGGAACGGAACCTAGAGCAAATGAGATAAATGGAACCATGACTCGTGAATAGTTGAAGTGGTTTCGGAAGCAAAGACTGGTGGTTTTCGAAAAATTTTTAAATGGTAAGTAGATTTCAAGAAAAAAATGCGATAAGGGTCCGCGTGTGACACGTGGCCCAGGTGGTATTCCAAATCCACCTATTTCGAAAAATGTTTTCGTGTTAAACCACAGGGTTAAAACTTTTGCGATATCCGTTGGATTTCGTAGGATGGGATGAGGTGTTGCAACCATCGTTGGGTCACAAGTAAAGTGTTAATGGGCGTAAGGTACATTATAAAGTGTTGTGGGCCCAAATACATTATAAAATCGATGTGGTAGTTTGTTTTATATTGTGAGCTGGAAGTGTGCATAAAGCTGTGGGGCCGTATTACTTATTTGATAACTGGGTTGTATTAAAGAGTGAAATGAAAGTGTGGCAGTGAATGATTCTATGGTTTATTGGTTTATAAGCCTTAGAATTAAAGTCGAAAAAACAGATTATTATAACCATTGGATTTAATTTATTAAAGCCTGAGTTACAATACAATGCTGAAAGTTAATTAATCCAAAGGTTTTATGGTAAGACTCATAAAAAGTGCTTTCATGTGGAAATGTATTAAAGGCAAAGACTTATATTTGATATAATATATGCTGCCAGAATCATAGTACAAGTGGGATTTTAATTCAAGTCTTATTACATTCAGATTTCTATAAAGTGAGTGTGGGCCCCAATTTTTATATACTGAAGTCTGGGTTTTAAGCCAAGTCCGAGTTATGTTTTAAGCCAAGGTCGAAGAGTCGTATAATTAAGGAAATGTGGGGCTGAATAGTATTCAGATTAATGAAAGCATGTTTACCATTATATTTGGATATATAATGCGTGGATGGAATGTTGAATTCAATTTCGTAAGGAAGGTTTATCATAAAGTTTGAAACCCCAAGTGTTGAAAGAGAAGTTCGCATATGAATTCATGAAGTGGGTTTAGACCATGGTTTAAACCTTTATTGAAACAAGTCACGTTTCTGCACAAAATGAAATCTGTGATGGTGGGACCCAAACCTTAATCTATGTTGATATTTGGTTTATGCATTCAAAGTTGTGGACATTCTAGGAGATGAACATTCAAATGATTTACATCCAAAGTCGAAGATTTGTGACATGTTCTGTGAGCACATTTAACAAGGATCATATAATATATATGATGGATTGGAATGTCGTGACCAAAGGTTTACTTTGGTTTTTTTTAAAACAGAGTTTGAAGTCAGTGGGTGAAATATAACGTGGCCTGTTGTAATGTTCCTTTATACTCAGATTGAAAATTATTTATAAAAGAGCTTTTGCAATGAACAGAGATTGCCTAGATTGGAGAGATTGAGGACCCTGTTGGATGATTAATTGATGCATGAGACTTTGAGTGTTATTTGAGGGCTAAACTTGTAAAACACTTATATATGCAGCAAATACACAATTGCAGTGAACAGGAGAATATGAAAAACAGTTACACTACAACAGCAGAAAAGACAAACTCACAGTGAGCCAAAAACTGAATGGGTTGAATGGAAATACTTATTGTAACTGAAAATATAAATATTTTAATTGATTTTATATTGTTTGTGATGTAAAAGAAAGTATCCGGAGGCAAAGAAATATCCCACTGTAATGTTGAAATGTATATCTATTGTTATATGTTTTTCTAAATATGCTATGAAAGAAATGAGAAGGTGGAAGTCAAAGAGTCATGGCTATTCACTTTGAATTTTCTGTGGAATACAAATAGTAATGAGGTGAACCCTATAAATGAGATCACATAGATATGCATAGAGAGGTTAGAGAATGGAGAATTGAGGCAGAGAGGATAAGAAGAAGGAGGAGTAGATAGAGAAGTTGTGAAGAATCAGAGATGATATAAGGCAGATATGAAGGTTAGTGAACAACAGTGAAAAAGGTACAGAATAGAGCTAATATCCTGGTAAATCAATAAGTGTTTTATTTTGAAAGAGTGAGGAAGTTGGTGCTTCCATATCAAGTTGTAGCTTGATAGATGTCAGTTGTATTTGGCTGAGGTAGGAGCCTCTTGTAGGTTGTAGCCTTCAGAAAATAGATGGGAGTTGGAGCTTCCTTGCAAGTTGTAGCTTGCAGAATTGATGTAGGAGCCTCCTATAGGTTGGTGCCTACAGAAAATCAGTGGTGAGAGGGATTTGGAGCTTGCCTTTGCATCACAACAATAATAAGATGTGGTTTTCTCCCTTATGGGTTTACACTTATATCTGTTGTCTATATGCATGATGATTATGTGTTGATACTCTGTATTTATTCTGCTTAATACCTGCTGCTCATTTATTAAGATTGTTGTTCCATTATATATTAAGTTGATCACAAAATGATGATGTGAATGAGTACAAAAGAAAGTCTAATAAGAACATGACTGCATTAAACTGATTCACCCCCCCTCTCAGTTTAACCAAGGGTCCAACAATTGGTATCAAAGCAGGTTCCTTCTGTATCAGTTTAACAACTGGAAGGAGATCCTAGGTCCCCAGGATGGATAGTCTAGAAGGTTGCTCAACGAATAAATCCCCTTTCTTCACCGGTACAAATTATGCCTTCTGGAAAATAAGAATGAGGACATACATAATGTCTCTAGGAATAGAAGTTTGGGCTGGTGTGGAATTGGGATATGCCCCAAAGGAGACAGACTCAGAGAAAGATTCCAAACAAGACTTTGTAGCTAATCCAAAAGCCATGAATGCACTCTTAGGTGGACTATGTGAGGTAAAATTTATCAAAGTAATGCACAACAAGACTACCAAAGAAATATGGGATACTCTAGAAAACATCCATGAGGGAGAAAAAAAGGTGAAGATAGCCAAACTTCAAGTTTATAGAGCTCAGTTTGAAAATATAAAAATGAATGATGATGAAGACATTGCCAGTTTCTTTTTAAGGGTTGCAAAAATCGTGAATAACATGAAAGCTCTAGGAGAAACCATAAAAGAATGTGTAATTGTTCAAAAGATTCTAAGATCTTTACCATCCAGCTTTAATCCCAAGGTTTGTGCCATAGAATAAACCGCTGATTGGGAAACTTTGACCATGAACCAATTACTTGGAAACTTAATAGCTTGTGAGATGAGACTACCACAGAGGAAGTAAAATGTGAGGGAGGCAGCCTTTAAGACAGAGAATAAGAAAGAAGAAAAAGAAGATATATGCTCTTGCTCTGATGAAGAAGAGGCCAAATTTATCAGAAAATTGGATAGAGGTTCAAGCAAATATAAAGGTAAACTTCCATTTAAATTCTTTAACTGTGGAAGAGTTGGGAAATATGCTTCTAAGTGTCCTCATAAGAAAACAAAGAATCACACTTAAGAAACAGAGAAAACCAAAACAAATAACTGGCAGAAAGGGAAGAGATTCAGGAGAAAATCATTTTATGCTCAGCAAGGTAGCAGTGCTTCTAAAGACTCAGATGAATCCTCAAGTGAAGAAGGAACCTATGAATTTGTATTGATGGCCAAAGAAGAGCTTGAAGGATTCCTTCTAGAAGATGAGGAACAAGGTGAAGTTGATCTTGAGGGGGAGCTAAGAAGTGCCCTGGAGGAAATAGACAGACTTAAACTAAAGTGCAGAAAACAGAAAGACATTCTCCTCAAATATGTAAGAGAAGAACAAAATTCAGAAGACCTCATTCAGTTGAAAGTAGAGCTTGAAGAAGCCAAGAAGGTAGAAGGCATTTTACTTAATCAAATTGAGGATAAAATTCAAAAACAAGAGAAATTGGAAGCATAAGTAGTATGCTTGAGGAAGAAATTAGAAAACACCCAAAGGAAATTTTAAATAAACATTTCTCAAATGACAAGCTCGGATAAGTTGAATAACATACTAGATACTCAAATATCTCCTCTGATAAAAACTGGGATAGGCTATGAAGGAGAAACAAGTAAAGTCAAAGAAACAGATAACAGGAATATCTTTTTTGTAAAAGCTGTCAAGGATAATGAAGCAGCCTAGAAAGTTCCTACAAAAGTAGAAGCCTACAATGAAGTAAACATGAACATTAAGGAACCTCAAATTACAAAGAATGGAATAAATAAATTGTCAACTGAAAAAGGCTCATATGCTCCTAAATATATAAAATTTGGAAGCTATCAAAGGAGATTCTTCCCCCCTATGAAAAATGTCACTTTTTATGCTAATCACAAATTGGGACAGATTGCTGCATACTGTCATAAAACAAGAATCGATTTCAACCAGAAAAGGATGCAAAAAATGAAAGGACTACCTCAAGCAAACAAATGGAGAAGACAACCCTTCATCAGGTATGTTAATTGTTTTTATGGGTATTGTTTTTCCTATAAGGAATTTGGTCATAAAGCCAAGGAGTGCAGAACATATGGACAAAGACTAATGTTCAAAACCTTAAGGAGATTTATGAATTATGGAGAGTTCACTCAAACTCATAATTCTGCTAAAAATATGATCAAATGCTGTGTATGCCATAAAATCGGACATATGCCTTCCCAATGTCCTCTCAAATAATGTGGTCCATCTTCTCAAAAAAGGTGCCAAACAAATAGCTACCTATAGCGGAAAAACAAGTTGAATAAGTGTGACCTAGCTCTAATAGCCCAAGATCAGAAAAGCCAATGGTATTTGGACAGTGGATGCTCAAAGCATATGACTGGAGATATAAGCAATTTTATAACCTTTGATGAAAAGAAATCTGGAAATGTCACTTTTGACAATGATAAAGCAGGGAAAATCAAAGGAAAAGGCTCAGTCAGTCTGGATAATGGAAGAGGAAAGGCCCAAGATGTACTATTTGTGGATGGGTTGAAAGCAAATCTACTTAGTGTCAGTCAAATGTGTGATAAAGGCTGTGAAGTTCTTTTTAGAGAATAAGACTTTGAAGTAAGATCAAGCACCACAGGAAAGACCTTGATCAAAGGTATTCAAACAGAAAGTAATGTCTATATAGTGAAAGAAGAGAATGAAGCATGCCACCTAAGAAAACTTGATGAGTCATGGTTATGGCATAGAAGATCGGGACACCTTAACTTTGACCATATCATCAGTCTGAGCAAGAAGAAAGAAATCAGAGATATGCCAGCAATAAAGAAGCCTTCAAATACCATATGTAAATATTGCCAATTGGGAAAATAGACCCACACATCTTTTAAGACCAAATTTGAACTATCAACAAGTAGGCCACTTCAGCTTGTACACATGGACCTGTGTGGACCTTCAAGAACTAAAGCACCAAGTGGATAATCTTACTTCATGTTGATAATAGATGATTTTTCCAAAATGACATGGGTAGCATTTCTCAAATATAAATCTGAAGCACTTGAGAAATTCAAGATATTCAAGGCATTGGCAGAAAATCAAATAGGATGCAAGCTAAAGTGCATCAGATCAGACAGAGGAGGTGAATTCACAGACTATGATTTTGCAGACCTATGCAATGAGCATGGGATAAAACAATAGTTTACAATTGTAGGTACACCTCAACAGAATGGAGTGGCAGAGAGACAAAATAGGTCAGTACAACAGATTGCCAGAGCCATGATGCAAGAAAGTAACATTCCCCAAACCTTCTGGGGAGAAGCAGTACACATAGCTGTGCACATTCTTAACAAAGCTCATTTAAGACCAAACAATGACAAGACTCCTTACGAATTATGGCATGGTAAACGAGCATCAATCAAGCACTTTAGAGTCTTTGGAAGTAGGTGTTTCATAAAAAATAATGATGAAAAACTGGGGAAGTTTGATGCAAGAACTGATGAAGGAATATTTTTAGGATATGCATCCAAGAGTAAGGGTTACAGGTGCTACAAAAAAACACTGCACAAAATTGTGGAAAGCATTGATGTAAGATTTGATGAAGATCTACCAAACAGAACAAGAAGTACAAGATGCAGCAATCCTCCAGAATATCAGGAAGAAGAGAACCAAGATAATGATGAACTAAGAAAGAGAACATAAGATACTGAATTTAACTCAAAAGGTCCTTCAAGACACACTCAAAAGAATCATCCAGAAGATCAAATCATTGGGGACAAAAGTGTGGGAGTCGAGACTAGAAGACAGCTAGCTGAACAAAAGGAAGAAGCATACCTATCCATGTTATCTCAAATAGAGCCAAAGAAGTTCTAAGAAGCCAGCAAAGACAAATGGTGGGTAAAAGCTATGAATGAAGAACTGGACCAAATTGAGAAGAACAATACCTAGGAATTAATTCCAAGACCCACTGGGAAAAATGTCATTGGCACAAAATAGATATTCAAGAATAAGATGAATGAACAAGGACAGGTAATCAGAAATAAATCCAGACTTGTATGCAAGGGATATTCACAAATTGAAGGTCTTGATTATGATGAAACATTTTCCCCCGTAGCTAGAATGGAAGTAATCAGAATGTTTTTGGACTTAGTATGTTAGCATGATTTCAAGGTATATCAAATGGATGTGAAGTCTGCCTTCCTGAATGGAGATCTAGAAGAAGAAGTCTACATGGAACAACCTAAAGGATTCTCATTAACATATAAACAAGACTATGTGTGCAGATTAAAGAAAGCCTTATATGGGCTGAAACAAGCTCCTCGTGCATGGTATTCAAGGTTGGACAAATACTTGCAAAAACAAGGTTTTAAGAAAGGAGGAGTAGACAAAAATCTGTACATAAAGGCTAATGAAAATGAACTCCTGATTTAAGTAGTATATGTAGATGACATCATGTTTGGTAGCAACAAAGAGAAGTTAACAAAAGAATTTGCTGAAGAAATGAAATTAGAATTTGAGATGTCTATGATTGGAGAGCTCACCTTCTATTTAGGACTTCAAATTCAACAAAAGAACACAAGAACATTCATCTCACAAGAAAAATACTTAAGAGAGATGTTGAAAAGGTTCCAAATGGAAGACTGCAAACCTGTGTCAACTCCCATGATCACTGGATGCAAGCTATGTGCTAATGATGGATCTGTGGATATAGATCAAAGACTTTACAGATCCATGGTAGGAATTTTGTTGTACCTAACTGCCTCTAGACCAAACATTATGTTGGCAGTAGGACTTGTGGCAATATATCAAGCAACACCAAAACAAAATCACTTACTAGCAATCAAGAGAATATTCAGATATCTACAAGGAACTGCACATTATGGGCTATGGCATCCAAAAAGAAAAAGATTCACTTTGACAGCATATACAGATGCAGATTGGGCCAGTTGTGTGGATGACATGAAAAGCACAAGTGGAGGTGCATTCTATTTGGGAAAAATTCTGGTGGCATGGCTAAGCAAGAAGCAAACTTCTATCTTTCTATCTACAACAGAAGCAGAATACATAGTAGCAGCAACATGTTGCACACAAGTAATGTGGATGAAACAAACTCTCCAAGACATGAAAGTAAGCATTGATGAACCCATTTCTATCAAATGTGACAATAAAAGTGTAATAAGTATATCAAAAAATCTTGTACTTCACTCAAAAACAAAGCACATCCCAATAAAGTACCACTTCCTCAGAGAACAACTAGCACAGAAAGTAGCGAAGTTGGAATATGTACCAACAAAGGAACAAACAACAGACATATTCACAAAACATCTTGCTAAAGAGCCATTTGAATATCTAAGAGACAAAATAGGGGTAGTGTCTGCAGATGTTACTCTATGAAAGGAAAATAAAGCATCATTCCAGGGGGAGATTAGAAAAGAAAGCATCATTCCAGGGGGAGATCAGTCAACAAATATTGTCACGAAAGAGCCAGAGCTAGTGAGCAGTGCATGGAACAGGTCCTCAAGATCAAAGTATTATGGTCAAGATTTGGATACCACACCAAGAAATGTGTAAACCTTTACCATTGATGTCAAACGGGGAGGAAAAGCGAGCAAAATCAAGTAACAGAAGAAAGGGTCTTCTAAAAGGAAAGTAGAGAAAGTGTATTGCCATCAATGCCAAAGGGGGAGACTGTTGGAAATATTGTCATTGATGGAAAAGGAGACAGACAAGGAGCGGAGAGGTAGCAGAGGCATACAAGACCAGGAATTTTGTGAGTAATCTCAATTAGATATATATGAAAGAATTTGTTCAGAATTATATGGTCAATGGATGATTTAATTCTGTGTGAATGGGCTTCAAGTTTCGATAAGCAAGTAGGTGTTAGCTCAGTAATAAGAATTGAGATCAGGCTATGGATATAGTTTAGGAATGGATAAAATTGTTGAAAATGGCTTAATATGGTCTTGAGCTTCAATAATCAATTGTGTAATACATTGTCAGTGAGTTAATAAGAACAGGGGAGTTCTATCAGTTAATGTGGAACCTATAATTGTGTGTTTTGATGTAATGCGTTGGAGCATTGGATTGTAGATATCCTGTAATGAAATCAAAATAATTATTTAAGTGGGAAAACTGTAATGGCGCATATAAATCCGAAGCCATTGAGCATGAAGCCAGAATCGAACGAAGTGAATGATATGTGTGTGAAGCAGAAGTTTAACATATGAGGAGCAGTTATGGAACCATGAATAGAACTGGAATATATGATATGGTGTAAATCAATTAATGTTGAAGTTATACAGTAAGCCAGGTAATGCACAGTCAAAGACGTAGTGAAAAGACAAAGGTGGACCTACAAGAAAATGCGTTGGTTAATAGTGCAGTTTAGGAACGGGACCTAGAGCAAATGAGATAAATGGAACCATGACTCGTGAATAGTTGAAGCGGTTTCGAAAGCGAAGACTGGTGGTTTTCGCAAAATTTTTAAATGGTAAGCAGATTTCAAGAAAAAAAATGCGATAAGGGTCCACGTGTGACACGTGGCCCAGGTGGTATTCCAAATCCACCTATTTCGCAAAATCTTTCCGTGTTAAACCACGGGATTAAAACTTTTGCGATATCCATTGGATTTCGCAGGATGGGATGAGGTGTTGCGACCACCGTTGGATCACAAGTAAAGTGTTAACGGGCAGAAGGTACCTTATAAAGTGTTGTGGGCCCAAATACATTATAAAATCGATGCGGTAGTTTGTTTTATATTGTGAGCTGGAATTGTGCATAAAGCTGTGGGGCCATATTATTTATTTGATAACTGGGTTGTATTAAAGAGTGAAATGAAAGTGTGGCAATGAATGGTTCTATGGGTTATTTGTTTATAAGCCTTAGAATTAAAGTCAACAAAATAGATTATTATATCCATTGGATTTAATTTATTAAAGCCTGAGTTACAATACAATGCCGAAAGTTAATTAATCCAAAGCTTTTATGGTAAGACTCTTAAAAAGTGCTTTCATGTGGAAATGAATTAAGGGCAAAGACTTATATTTGATATAATATATGTTGCCGGAATCATAGTACAAGTGGGGATTTAATTCAAGTCTTATTACATTCAGACTTCTATAAAGTGAGTGTGGGCCCCAATTTTTATATACTAAAGTCTGGGTTTCAAGCCAAGTCCGAGTTATGTTTTAAGCCAAGGTTGAAGAGTCATATAATTAAGGAAATGTGGGTCCGAATAGTATTCGGATTAATGAAATCATGTTGACCATTATATTTGGATATATAATGCGTGGATGGAATGTTGAATTCAATTTCATAAGGAAGGTTTATCATAAAGTTTTAAACCCCAAGTGTTGAAAGAGAAGTTCGCATATGAATTCATGAAGTGGGTTTAGACCATGGTTTAAACCTTTATTGAAACAAGTCGAGTTTCTGTACAAAATGAAATCTGTGACGGTGGGACCCAAACCTTAATCTATGTTGATATTTCATTTATGCATTAAAATTTGTGGACATTCTAAGTGATGAACATTCAAATGATTTACATCCAAAGTCGAAGATTTGTGACATGTTCTGTGAGCACATTTAACAAGGATCATATAATATATATGATGGATTGGAATG